>JAJPUD010010895.1:0-29760 GCA_023553655.1 Myrmecobius fasciatus | reverse complement strand
CCCCTTCCAAAGGCAGATCTGCCAAAGCACCTGCCCACAAGCAGAGCAAAGTGGCCCAGGCGTCTCCCAGGGGCTTCCTGGGTGCCCAAAATCCGCCCCTCTATCGCAGCCCTGACTCCCGCCCCGGCTGGAGTCCGATCGCGACCAGAGGCCGATTTCCCCTGAGGCTAACCTTCTCCGGAGTTCTTTCAAGGTAGATCTTTTATAGAAGTGCGTTATAGTCCAAATGCTTGGCGAGACCCTCACTCAGAAACCAGTTGGAAGGCTTACTTTGTCTGGGTTTGAGGGAATGTCGGAGGAGTTCACAGAGAAAGCTGTGTGCAGTTCGCCATCTTGGCTCCGCCCCCTGGAGATTTTTTCTTAGGGAGTTGGTTAATAACTTGTTTAATTTCTTTTTTCTAAACTGGGACTATTTAAGTAATTCACTTCCTCTTCTGTTATTCTGGACAATCTATATTTTTGGAAGTATTTCTCCATTTCATTTAAATTATTAGGTCTATTCACATATAGTTTTATAAAATAATACATTATTATTGCTCTAATTTCCTCTCCATTGGTGAAAAGGTCTCCCTTTTCATTTTTAATATTAACATTGTGATTTTCTTCTTTTTGTTTTCTAGTCAAATCAAATAAACGTTTATCTATTTTGTTATTTTTTCATAAAACCAACTTTTTTGTTTATTAATTCAATAATTTTCTTCTTTCAATTTTATTACTCTTATTTTATTTTCAGAATTTTAAATTTGGTACTTGATTTGGGGATTTTAATTTATTTTTTTCTAGTTTTTTTTTTCAGTTACATGTCTAAGTCATTGATCTTCTATTTCTTTATTTTGTGCAAGTAAGCATCTAGAGATATAATGCTTCCCCTAATATCTGTTTTGACTGCATCCTATAAATTTCAGTATGTTGTCTCATTATTTTCTTTCTCTTGGATGAAAATATCTATTGTGTTTATTATTTTTTTTCGCCCACTCTTTCTTTAGTATTAGTTTAGTTAATTTCCAATTAATTTTTGGTATATTTTCCCCTGGCCTTTTATTGCATGTAATTTTATTGCATCATGATTTGAAAAATACAATTACTTTTTATATTTGCATTTGATTTTGAGATTTTTTTGCCCTAACATATAGTCAATTTTTGTATAAGTTCCATATACTGTTGAGAAAAAAAGTATATACCTTTCTGTCTACATTCAATTTTCTCCAAAGGTCTATCATACTTAACTTTTCTAGAATTCTATTTACCTCCTTTGCTATTTTTTTTTTCTTTCAAACTACTCTAGGATCCTTTTCAAGAAAACCCCAAATGGGGTATTAAAGGGTTCACCTCAAGTGAAACAGATGAACAACATAAATAACTTAAATTTCATCTGAGAACTCCCTGTTCAGATTCTTTGATCATTTGGCAATTAGGGAATGACTAATATTTTCATAAGTTTGACTCACTTTATATTTCAGAAAATTTACCAGGGAAATTTGCTGTAAAATTTCTCCCCAGTTTCCTGCTTTCGTCCTCATCTTGACTATACTGGCTTTATGCTAAAAATAATTTATTGTAATATAATTATCCATTTTACTTGCCATGATATTGTTTTTCTTTATCCATGGAACTAACAGGAAACATTTTTCATTCTTCCTTAATTTGCTTATGATATCACCCCGTAGATATAAATCATGTCTCCATTTTGACCTTATCTTGATATGGAGTGCAAAATATTAATCTATACCTAGTTTTTATCCAACAAAATTTTTCACAAATAATGAGTTTTTGTACCAAAAGATCTCTTGATTTAGAAAATGGTAGATTACTATGATAATTTATTGCTATGTATCATATTCTTGATCTATTCCCCTATCCACCACTTTATTTTTTATTCATTAACTTTTTCATGATTAGTATATTAAAGTTGAAAATCTGATACCTGTAAGCTTGCCTTGCTTTACAATGCTTTTCATTCTTTCCTTTGACATTTTTGACCTTTTGAAATTATATTTTATCTCTGGGTTGGTATACACTGGATATATAAAGTAACTTAAGGAGAACTGTCATTTCAACATATTGGCTTGTTTTATCCATTAGTTTTGTTTGTTTTTTAATTGTATCCATCTACTTCTTTAGTTTATCTTGGCAAGTAGACTGCTAAGTATTTTAAACTTTCAGCTATTATTTTAAGTAGAGTTTATTTTTTAAATCTCTTCCTATTGAATTTTATTGGCAATATATAGAACTATCAGTGATTTATGGGAGCTCATTTTATATTCTGCAACTTTGTTAAAATTGTTAATTGTTTCAACTAGGTTTTTAGGTGATTCTCATTCTCTAAGTATACCATCATATTATCTACACACTGACATTTTTTGTTTCTGCATTGTCTAATTTTTTCAATTTATTTTCTGTTATATGCTATATCTAGCATTTCTAGTAGAATATTAAATAATAGTAGTGATAAAGGCCATACTTGCTTCACCCCTGAACTCATTGAGAAGTTTTCTAGCTTATCATCATTTCAGATGATGCTTATCCATGCCTCTAGTTATACATGACATCATTTTAATTGAAGCTCCACTTACTCCTATGCTTTCTAGTTTTGTTATTTGTTTTTATTTTTAATGGGAATGAACTTTGCATTTTGTCAAAAAACTTTTCCTGCATTATTGAAATTATAATATGTTTTTAAAAAATATATTTATTTTTGATGTGGTCAACTATGCTCATAATTTCCTAATATTGTACTTGCCCTTATTTTTCATTTAAATCTTACCTGCTCATTTTTTATGATCTTTCTGATGTATTGCAGTAAAGTCCATGCAAATATTTTAATTAAAAATGTTTTGCAGCAATACTCATTGGGGGAAAATGGTCTGTACATTTTTTTCTATATATATATTTTGCTCTACCTTGTTTAAATATTAGGACCATATTTGTGTCATAAAAAGAATAAAGTAGGACACCTTTGCTAATCAACATCTCCCCTCCCCAATTTTTTATGTAATAATGGAATTCATTATTCTTTAAATGCATGGAAAACTCACTTGTAAATCTATCTGGTTCTAAAGAATTGTTTTTAGGAAGCTCATTTATTATTTATTGATGTAATTTTTCTAACATATTGTTATATAAGAACTTTATTTCTTCTTCTGTTAGTTTGAGCAATCTGTATTTTTCCTAAATATTGCTATCACTTACATCATCAGATGTATTTTTATAAAGTTGGGCAGCAGAGTCCTTAATGACTGCTTTTATTTTCATTAGTGATACATTTAGCCTTTTCAGTTTTGACTCTGGAAATTGATTTCTTTTTTTTTAAATAAATACCAATTAATACATATATATATATATATGTACATATACAGAGATATATAGATATATGTATTAATTTGTATTTATATATATATATATATATATATATATATATATATAATGAAACCAGCTTCTCATTTTATTCATTAATATATTGTTATTGTGGTTGTGGTTGTTTTAGTTGTCTATTTTATTGATCTCTTTTTGATTTTCAGGATTTTTCATGTTGATTTTACACTTGAGATTTTATTTATATATTTACTCATTTATCTATTTTTTAGCATTTATAAATTGCATGCCAAGTTCATTGATTTTTTTATTCATTTATTGGTACAATCTTTAGAGATAAATTTTTACTAAGTTTTGCCTTGGATTCTCACAAATTTGGAATATTGTCTCATTTTTTAACATCCTTTAAAATGAAATTATTAATTGATTCTATAATTTATTCTTTCACCCACTCATACTGTGACTACATGATGTTAGCATTATTTCTTAATGGTTGCTTGCTGGATTTTCTCCTCAATCTGGTGCTCTGCAATTTGGTTATAATATTTGTGTGAGTTTCTATTCTGGGGTCTCCTTCAGGAGGTATTTAGTAGACTCTTTTATTTTTATATTTTTGCACTTAATGTATTTTCTCCCAATAAAGTATAAAGATAGTTTTCAACATTCATTTTTGTAAGATTTTGAGTTTCAATTTTTTTTCTTTTTCTTCTTTCCCCACCTCACTCCAAGGCATCAAGCAATCTATTTGGTGGATTCTTTCCATTTCTATTTTACATTCTAGCTCTATGATATTATGACGTTAACCGTGATAAATTCTTGAAAAATAATGCCTAAGCAACTCATCCCTCCCCCTTTCTCTCTCTCTATCTTTCTCTGTATCTCTTTCTCTGTCTCTGTCTCTGTCTCTCCCTCTCTCTCTCTGTGTCTCTCTCTCTAATATAGCCCAATTTTCTTAAATCATTTTTCCTCAATCTATTTTCTAGTTAAATTGTTTTTCAAATGAAATATTTCATATTTTTCCCATTATGTTTATTTTGTTTAATGGATCTCGATGCTTCATGGAATCATTAACATCACTTTCTCAATTTTAGTTTTTAAGGAATTATTTTCTTCAGTGAGATTAGTTATTTCTTTAAATATTTGGTCAATTCTGCTTTTTAAGGGATTTTATTTTTTAAAAAGATTTTTTTTTATTTTCAAAACATCTGCACAGATAATTTTGAACATTCACTTTTGTAAAATCTCGTGTTCCAAATATTTTTTTTCCTTCCCTTCCTTTCACCCCATCCCCTTGATAGGAAATAATTCAGTACATGTTAAACATGTACAATTCTTTTCATATGTACACAATTATCATGCTAAGACATTCTCTTTAGTGACTTTTGTGCTTCTTTTAATTTTGGCTAATTCTGATCTTTAAGATGTTATTTCTTCAGCGTTATTTGTGTGTCTTTGACCAAACTGTTAACTCTCTTTTGAGAATTTCCTCACTACACCCTTATTTATTTTCTGAATTAAGTTGTTTAGAGGTAATGTTAGTAGAATTTACTTGAGTTACTGCCAGTATTCCACTCCCTTGGTTCTGCTCTCAGAAATAATGAAATGTTCAAGAAATACTGTAGAAGGGGGTAAGAGGCAGCCCCAAATTGAACCCACAGGTACTACATTTGTTCAATTTAGCCTTTTTTTGACCTATGTGTCTTATTAAATAAAACTTTAAAAATGATCTGTACCTTGTGTTAAATTTCTGAAGTTCATAATCACTTAGAATTAAATTTTTAGTAAGGGCTGCATAAGAGAAAAATTCAGAATTTGTGAAATTTATTATGAACTAATTAATTGTAGACTTTCAATTTTGTTAGTATATGAAATAATTTTCATTATATTCTCCTTTTTTTGGTAAAAAAAGGCCAGTGAAATATAGTTCCTTCTGCAACATGAAAATTTATATTAGAATTCATTTTCAATTAAATAGACATTGTTTCAGTCTATTTTATTTGGTAGGTACTGTCCCAAATGTTGGGGACAGAGAAGGGAAAAAAAAAAAACAGATACTTTTCCCTTTCCTCATGGAATTTATTTAAATCAATTAATTCTTTTTCTAGAAACACTTCACATTCACAATCATTTCTTATTGAACATTAAAGATGATTACTGCAGAGCCATATTCTCTATTATAATTGCTTGTTTTTCCTAAGCTAATATTTTTGGATATCTTTCTTAGAGAGTGAGTCTAGAAAGCTGAGTAAACTGTTACCACTGAATTGGAAGTTCCAAAGTGTACAGTATCACAGGAATCACAGAATTTTACCAGAGAAAATCCAACTTGCAGCTGCAAGAAATTAAATGGTTGTTTCTCAAGAACACCCTTTATTTAAACACTGTAATTATTTCCCATTGAATCTTAGAAGAATATCAGATTTCAAACCAAGGATTAGAAATGTAAAATAAATAAACATTTCTTTTAAACAGCCAAAATTCCTGCCCCAAACACTTCTGGAATAAATACGTATTGGTATTACTTTTTGGTGTGTGTTATTCCTTCCTGAGACATACTACCACCTGATTTTCACACCTGGTATGAATACACAGTTGTACAGAAGCTGAAGTTTGAGGCCCCACTGGGCTAAGTTATGTTGATTCAATGGCATCAGATATTTTGCTTCTGAAATGCAGCCTCTCTTAGGATTTTCAGGGCAACAGGGGTAAACATTATGCCATCTGTCTAATTACTCTGTGTACTTTTCCTTCCTTTAACTTTAAAGAGAGAAGCAAAAATCAGTATAAAATCAGAAAACAGATTACTCTGAATGAAATTAGCAAATAAAAATTCATCTGTTGTTTATGCCGGAAATTTTTAAGAAATCAATTCTCCAGCACTGTAATTTAAATCAGAACTAAAATTGTGGGTCCTCTCAAAATGAGAACTTTCTGGGATTTGTATAAAATGTCAAGTTGGATTTATGTTAAAAGAAAAAAAGTAGACAGCTTCCTTTAGGATTTTATAATTTCCTTTTAATGGAAATAAATTCAGCAGCTCATAGAAATCATATCCAATGAGAAGATCCATAGCTTTGTCATGGTATTTCCAAATTGCCTTAGCTTACAAACAACATATATGCTTCTTCCCCCCTTAAATGTAATATGGTTACTTAACAGGGTTAAATAGAATGATGCTATACTTGAAGAAGACAGAGGTCCAAATCTGATTTCAACATTGTGTTGTTTTATTGCACTAGCTAAATTACTCAACCTCCATCAGTCACAAGTTGTTTTATTATTAAAGTAGAAAAATGTAGAATATGTATTTCATAAGATTAAAGTAAGGATCAATTTACTGCTATGTAAAAAAGGCTTTGTAGAAGTTAAAATACTGTATAAGTATCCATTATCATCACAATTTAATTTTGTTTTATGAGAGAAATCTTATAGGATTTTAATATTTTTGTCTGCCAGGATTTGAATTGGAATATAAGATAAGTTTTAAATAATGTTTTCAATATTCATTTAATAAGTAATATTATATAGAGAGTCTCCAGCCCTAACAACAAATACTTTTAAGCCCCATAGACTAAATAAAACAGACACAAATAAATATGATACGATAAAAATAATAAATTGATAAGAAAAAGTATAATAAAAAGTGATAATACAATATATGTGTATATGCATGTATGTATGTAAAGACAAAAATATTTAGATATAAATTATAAAGTTCTCCAAATCTTAAAGCAATCTAAGGTTTTAATAGCTTAAAACTATTCAAAGACATTTAAGTTACCCTGTATGAAGACATGTGTGTGTGTGGTGTGTGTGTGTGTGCATGTGAGTATATTTTAGGAAATCCTAAAAAAAACTGTCACTGAGGAAAGGATTTGAGCTTTATCATGAATGATAGACACAGTTTCAAAAAACAAAGAAAAGATAATCCTCCATTCATAAGAAACAGTAATAACAAATGTCCCAAAGAGGCAACACAGAGTTTACTTGTGGAACCATGTTTGTAGAGGCTAAATTATTTTAAGTATATTAGTCTGAGTTATTGTAATCTGAAATAAGGTTAAATAATTGGGTTGGAAGCAGAATTGCAAGAGCATTCAACGTTATACCTAATATTGTAATGAGTTTAGGAAAAGTGAGAAGAAAGAAAAGATAGTTGTAATTTGTACGTAAGAGGTTATCTATTATAGGACAATTAACTCAGTAGAGGAATAAGGGAAGGGGAAGAAGCTAGGTAGCAAGTGATTGATAAGTGATAGATTAATGTAGAAATGTATGTACCACAATAGGCACTATTTTCTATGAATTTGGTGAAAGGGAGGAAAAGTAGGATAACTGAGGCAATGTAGAAAAGGCTAACAAAGGTCTTATGGGAAGGATAAATAATATATTTGAAAAGAGAGATGTAGTAATATAGCAAATAGCAATGTTTTTAAATAATAGCTTTTTATAAGCAAAATATATGCAAAGATAGTTTTCAATTCTCCCTTGCAAAACCTTGTATTCCAAATTGTTCTCCCATCCTTCCTCCTATCCTCTCCCCTAGACAGAAAGTAATTCATTATGTTTTACACCTGTACAATTTTTCTAAATATATTTCCACATTTATTGTGCTGCATGAGAAAAATCAGATCAAAATAGAAAAAAATGAAAAAAATGAAAAGCAAGCACACAACAAAAAAGTGAATCCAAAAAACTATGCTGTTATCCATATTCAGTTCTGACAGTCCCTTTCTGAATTAAGATGGCTCTTTCCATCACAAATCTTTTGAAATTGGCCTGAATCACCTCATTGATGAAAAGAACCACATCCATCAGAATTGATCGTTATGTAATCTTCATGTTGCTTCGCACAGTCTTCTCTTGCGTCTACTCCCTTCACTTAGCATCAGATCATGTAAGTCTCTCCAGGCCTCTCTGAAATCATAATGTTGTTCGTTTTTTACAGAACCATAATATTCCGTGACATTCGTATAACATATTTTATTCAGCCATTCTCCAATTGATGGGCATCCACTCAGTTTCCAGTTCCTTGACACTACAAAAAGGGCTGCCATAAACATTTTTGCACAGGTGGGTCCCTTTCCCATTTTTGTGATCTCTTTGGGATATAGGCCCAGTAGAGACACTGCTGGATTGAAGTCTATGCACAGTTTGATAGCCCTTTGGACATAATTCTAAATTGCTCTCCAGAATGTTTGGATCCGTTCACAACTGCACCAACAATGTATTAGTGTCCCAGGTTTACTATACTCTCTCCAACATTTATAATTACATTTTTCAGTCATCTTAGCCGATCTGATCAATATGTAGTGGTATCTCAGAATTGACTTAATTTGCATTTCTCTGATCAGTAGTGATTTAGACAATTAAAAACATTTTCAATAAAAATAGGATTAGACAGAGCACACATGCACAGAATCAGAGACAAAGACAGATAAAAAGAAAATATAATTGTTATAGCATAGTCAAGAGGGGAAGAGATAGAAAAAAATACAAATAGAAAAATTAATCTTTAAAATGTAGAGCTCTGGGGCAGCTAGTTGGTGTAGTAGATAGAGCAGCAGCCCTGAAGTCAGGAAGACCTGAGTTCAAATTTGATCTCAGACACTTAACACTTCTGAAGCAATTCACTTAACCCCAACTGCCTCAGAGGAAAAAAAAAAAAAAAGTAGAGGTTTGCTTTTTGACCAGAGGAAGTTTGAATAGGTCAGGAAATGGGTGAACAGTCTGAATATTCTTGTTCTGTTAAGCTATAAAGCTGAGCAAACAAGTTATATAACTTCAAGTGTGTAAATAGGGGATATCATTAACTGAAACTGTCACCTTGATGGTATCTTGATGAAGTTTTGGGTGAATATAAATTATAATAACAATAATAATAACTAGCATTTATAAAAATTGACTATGTCCCAAGTACTGTACTAAGAAATCAAACAGAAGTTAGGTGACAGGCTGAATTTGAACTAAGATTCACCTCACTTTACAAACAGTAATTTAATTTTAAAAAATTGTGGACTCAGTTGAGGTTGAAAAGAATGAATTATATATAACCTGGGAGAATTTAGTGTAACTTTCTGCATTTTTTGAATCTAATGGATTAAGTGATTTAGCAGGAGAATAAGTCAAATCATATTTTACAATTTTTCTTCCATAAAAGAATTGCCTCAAAATCTGTCCTAGGATTGGGCTGAAATTCCGTGCCTGAGGATATAATACATACCTAGGATTTGTGGCTTTTGCTTTTGTTGTTGTTGTTGTTGTTGTTTGTTTGTTTGTTTGAGATTGAGTCTCTTTATTTCTTCCAGGCTACAAATACTACAACTACCCATACATAGATCATAATAATGACAGTTTTATTTTAAATACAAGATTTAAAAATAACTTTAACCTGCTTTTCGTTGATCTCAGTTGATTTACTGCCTCTCTATGCAGTATGGTGACCTTCTTATTTCCTAAGGTTCACCAATAAATTGTAGAATTAGTATAGACAACAGCTGGACATTATTCCTAATCAGCTCAGAACTCCTGAACTAAAATGATTGGTCATCTTTAATCTCCTCAGTGACATGTACAGCAGGATATCAACTACAATAATATGCTGAAATTTATGGACAGATATTACCAGAGGCATAGCCAAAGAGAGACAGGTCTGTGGAACTGAGTCAGAATTCTGGAACTCAGGGGGAAAAGTAGCAAAAAAAATTGTTGCTTCATTGAGGAAAGAAAGAATAATATGTAATTAGCTCAGGAAGATACTTTGGGATCAGTGTCTGAGGGTCTGTAACGCCCAAAGAATTACTTGTATTTTGAGCTAGAGATAAAAGAGATTACTTAGGCTTTTTGAACACCAGGATTGAAATAATCACACCCAGATTTTAGAAATGTGAATGTAGTGACTGTGGGGAGAATGAGTTGGCAATGAGAGGGATGTAAATCATAGTGATTAATTGGGGGCTTTGAATAATATTTTAAATCTAAAATATTTATTGAAATAAATAAAATTTAAAAATATTTTAAATATTTTAAATATTAGAAAATATTTTAAATAAAATTTAAATAATAAAATATTTTAAAATAAAAATTTAAATATTAAAATTATATTTTAAATAAATGAAAAAATAAAAAGGTTATGAGGGCTGAAGTAGCATAGATGTGGTATGAATGCAGACAGGAAATATGTATGAAAGATGCTAAAGAGATATAATAAACAATGCTTGGCAAATCATTCAGTATAAATGGTGAGCCTCAATAAAAACTGTGAGATAAATCCTAGGCAACTGAAAAAAAGGTTATCTTTGCAGAAGTAGAAAAGGAGTTGGATTTTGGGGACACCTATTTTTTACTGGATCTCAGGAGAATTTGATCCTGGATTGGTAATATTTGTGAATGATACACATAAGGAAGTTAAACGAATACAATGAGAATAATGAGATCACACCGAAAGAGAATGTATAAAGCAAAGTCCCAAGCCTTCTACATAAATACATAAAAGATGAAGAATAGATAATGAGCATGACAATAAGACGGAAAAGTAGTAATATATTCATTGAATTCCTAGGGAGGAGAGAGTATTCTAAAGGATCAGGGAGTTAATAATATCAAAAACACTTTAGAGAGATTTGGAAGAAAAAGGATTAATATAAACACCACTGGATTTAATTATCAAAGATCATTGGTGATCTTAGACAAAGTTGTGCTAGTGAGGGATGGAGATCAAAACCAAATTATAATAATGTAAAAAGTGAGAGGGTGGTGAAGAACAATAGTGAGAGCTTTTAAAAATTTGAGCATCAAACGAGGAACATATATATATATATGTAAATGATAGCATGCTAGCCAACAGATAATAGAGTATAGTGATAGTGTTTTGAGGGATGGGAGAAATCTAGGCATATTTGCAGTCAGCAAGAAGGAAGCTGATGAATATGAGGAAGTTGAGAATTAAAGTTGAAATAATTGTATTAGATACCTCTTGAAGGAGATAGCTAGGGTTTGTTTTGGAAATAGACTTTTAGAAGCAATGTTATGTCATAATATTTTTTTAAATCTAAGAGAATATCTGCAATATAGTGGATTGGGTTCTGTATTTCAAATTAAAGTATTGAATTTGGAGCTTTAAAAATTGTGACTTTAAGCAAATCACTTAAATACTTCTAAGACTGCATTTTCTTCATTGATGAAATCATGTAGTTGATTTGAATTGCATCCAAATTTGCTTCCAGCTCTAAATCTATGATTTTTAGCTAAAAGGTACAAAAATAAAGTTACCTAGTGAAGCATGAGGTTGAGTTTTTTTTCTTGGGATTAGGTCAGTAAACATTCATACAGCTTAACAGGAATCAAATGTATAAATGAAAATTGAAGCTTTGTTCCAGTGTGAAAAAAAATCAAATATTGCTGTGGAAAGTATCCATGAAGATACTTGAATATAGAGACAAGAAAACAACACATTTTTATTGATTTGAAAAGGCATGAGATAGCATGTATCAGCAAGGATTATTTTACACCCCCCCACCAAGAGTGTTTTAGTCCACTAGAAGTTAAGAGCAATCAGTGTTCCAGACTTAATCAAGAATGCACAAAGCACAGCTCTGGCTAACAGTTCACTCAAACTTTTTTTTTTCCCCTGAGAAAAGTATTTTGATCCCACCCATTCAACTGTGCTTTATAAGAAAAAGAAAGGTAGAGCAGAAGAAAAAGGTCTAATTACAAATGTCATACAAAAGTAGCAAATATCTGATTTCAAGAGATGTTTGATCTAATACTTGAATAAGATCTACTTCATCTAAACAGTAGAATTGTCCCAGTGATTTAATTTCAGATTAAAAAGAAAAGAGAGAAAGGCATTAAAGGCATATGTCAGAATTATCAGTACATTTCAAGGGACAGATGGATAGTTTCTGATTTACATAAGAAGAAATTATGAATGAGAATAATGACATTGCAATTAGGAAGCTGTTTTAAAAATTGGAAAATACAAGATGAGCTATACAAAAGTTTTAGAATGTGGCAATTGTCCCAGCTTTGATTCATTGGACATATGCGCTCATCATGGGTTGAGAACAACTTAGCTGCTGACATCAGGATTGAGAAAGACCTTGGGAATTGAAGGGAGCTTCACTTATCCTTAAAAATCCTGATTCTGAGAGACATTAGAGAGGTTTCCTTCATTTTTGAGCTATGTCACATTCAGATATTTCTCTCATATAGACTTTCTCTGAAAGGGTCAACCAAATCTTAAATGACTATAACAAGATGAAGTAAAATTCAATTGTTCAACATATATGAACACATCATATCTAACCACAATCAGTTTTTTTTTTTAATTTTTCTTTAGTTCTATTTTTGCCCTTTAAATGATTAGAATTTCAGATACAGTCTTCTGAGAATTATCTGATCATCTGACTGAAAGCTTGTTAATAAAAACAAAACAATGCCCAAGTTTGACAGTTATGGGAATTGATTTACCACTTTTATGCCTATCTGAACTTGGTTTGAAAAGGAAGTTCAAGAAAATCTGACCTTTAAAATACTGATATTATATGCAGTAGTGATGAAAGGATTGTAAATGACAATTATTGTAGCATTTCTCTATTAGCTCTTTGGTTGACTAATATAGACTGTGAAATAAAAGGTATCAATCATGTAATTCAGTTTACATGTGGAATCTCCAAGTAATAATGAGATTCTCTATTGAGTATCTAAGAAATATAGTATCCTGATCATTATATGTTTTTGACTTGATCCATGTAATTACACAGATTTCAAACATTAGTATTGAATTTAAAGTCGATTTTTAATGTTTTCATATGACCCCAAATTTTATATTATACCTTTAAGTTCTATCTTTGTACTTCAGCATGATTATAAACAATAAACATTCATTTTCTTGGGCTCTGCAATATACATTATACAAAATTGATCATAATTAATCGAAGGAAATTAAAGAAAATGGAAACACTAATACATCTGGACAGAAACAGGTACAAGATAATTAGTTATATGTTACTAATCTAGCTCTATATATGGCACGGAAACTAAAAAGGAATAAATTTGTTTTGGGGTAATTATATCTATAAGTAGACGTAGATTATTTAAAAGACAATAACACTGAAACAATTCTCCGTGTCCCTTTAGTATGCACAGTAACTAATGTTTAGAATTCCATGATCTTTGGAGATTTTATTGTTTATTGTTGTTGTTTTTGGAAATCTTTGGGATATGTTGGAAATTGAACTGTTCTTAGAGTTAGAAGACATATGTGTGTGTGTATGTATATATATATATATATATGTATACATACATATATATATATATACACACACCTACCCCATGCATACATGTACATATCTACCTACATTTATAGACACACAAAACACACATATATATGTATATATGTATATATCCACAAAGATATTGATCTTATATATATATATGTGTATCATATATATGTGTTTGTGTGTGCTTATGTATATGTGTAATTTTTTCTGACCCATAACAAATTATATAATGGAAGGCATTTCACAATTTCTCACAATCTCAGTTGCCTCATCCATAATATGGTATTAGAAACACTTGCATTGACTATTTAACAGGGAAAAAACTATGTAAAACATGTTATGATAATAGTAATAATTATGGACAACAGTTATTTTTGGATTTTCTTAGTTGCAAAGAATCACCAAATCCTAAATAAAATATTTATTAAGAAAAGTGATAGATAAGAGCTAGGCAGATGGCTCAGACAAAGGAAGAGAAAAAGAATTTACTAAGTACATTCCATGTGCAGGTGCTGGGCTAAATGATTTACAATTATTATTTCTAATTATCACGATGCCACTGGAAAGTCAATATTAATATTATCCCCATTTATATTTGAGAAAATTGAGGTAGGAAGAAATCAAATTACTTGGCCAGCTTTTAAAAGTCTAAGGCTGGGTTTTTAATTGAGTAATCTAGATTAATCTAGGTAATCCATGTCTAGTGATCTTCACATTGTGTCACTTGGCATACACACAGACAGGTAGATGATAGTATAAACTAAAACTGAAGCTTTAAGTTAATATATCAGCACTTATACATTTTCTTGAAAAATTACTTTCAGTTCAGATTGGTCAAGATACTTCATTTCGTTCCTAATTTTATCTGTGATATGACCATAAAAGAGCTTGTGTTTCCTCCCTGACAGAATAAAAAAATGAGGAAATCTGCAATGGATGTAAATCATTAATATAGCCATTGAGAATAATTTATTTTCATGGAAGCTCTAAATGTGAAAGAGATCTACCAAAGGAGACTTTCTTCATTGAATGAGAGTAAAAGAGAAAATAATTTATATAATATGCAATTGACTTATTTGTCAATTTGTTTTCAAATTGTATATATGAAAAATAGAAAAGAAAATTTATTACATTGGATATAGTTTTGAGAAGTTTCTGAATATCCCTTGAAATTTTGTTAATGATAGATTAGTAACTCATCAAAAAGAGAATAAATGTTCATTTCAAATAATCAAAATTTTGATTAAATAGATTCATATGTCAAAAATTTACCACAATATATAAATCTTACACATGCTACTTGAAAACATTCAGAAAGTTTATTAAATTAGAAAGAAAAAAGTAAACAGATAAAATATCAAAAGAAGGATAATTATCCTTGTTATCTCTTTTGAATTTTTTATATTTATGCTTTTTTAAATTTGTGATTTTGTCTCAAAAATTATATGGTACTTTGTTATTTTTTCCCATTTTCTTATAGATATGTATATGAGTTAGGACAAGTCTCTTAAGTTCTCATTTACACAAAACTTTAAATTGAAAGTAACTAGTTGACCTGAATTAATGGAGAGTTTATTAAATTGATGAAATCACAGACATGATATATTGAGAACAGAGAAATTTATGTAAAACTCAGGTTCTCTGCTAAGAGATGGACTCATTTTTGGTAGGAGCCATGATTTCTACTCATTCTCCCTTACATAAAGATTAATAGCATGCTCTCTTATAGATAAGATGTAAGTGATCAAAAAGTTGGTTGAATGAATGAATTATAGAGGGAGTATAGGAAACATAAGTATAATTGTCTTAAATTTGTAAATAAATTATATAGACTTGTCTGACTCTATGGAACATTACAATTAGGTCATTTAATCCTATTTTAAATGACAAAACCTTTAAAAATATATTAGATTTGGAAGCAAACTTAGCATAAAATTTCCTCAGTTAAAAATGTTTTAATGGATAGTTTTAATTGTGTGAAAAGCAGCCTAATGAAAATCCTTTCACAGTCTTTCCTTGACTACAGAATTTGGTTGTGTTAGAAAATAACAGGATTTTAGTTATGAAAGAAGTTATTCAGAAAAATGTAGTTAATGATCCATAAAGACTGGTGTTATTGAAGAGAACAGGGGATGAATGAAGGTTTTGCATTAATTATTAGGGCAATATATGTGGATAATGAAACAATAAAACTTTTGAGATGGGTATTTGTTTAAGCAAAACACAGTAGCATAGATAAATAGTTTATTGTGTAGTTCAATCAAGTTATAAAGAATTCTTTCAGATTCAGGAGGATTGCCTGTGACCAACATAAATGAGATATCTTTAAATATATATATATATATATATATATATGTATATGCATACATATATTTTCTAAGGCATCATTCAATTTTACAGTTGTTTATAACAGCCCAGAAAATTTTTCAAAGAAGCAAGAATATAAGAAAAAAATGTTTAAAGGAAAAAGAAAGCAAAGAAAATGGAATGTCCATTTTCTAGGAAATGGGGATTGCAGATCTTGGAAACAAAAGATTAGACAGAGTTTTCAATTCATTAAAATTGAATTAAATTTAATTTAGTACATATTTATTAAATTCCTTGAGAAAGAAAATGGAAAACTACTGCAGTACTTTTGCCAAGAAAATCCCAAATAGGATCATGAAGAGTCAGGACTGAACATGATTGAACAACAATAATAACAACAAAACTTATCATCTTACTTATATCCTGATGGATATAAGAATGTACTCTTGAGTCCCAAATTCCATTGTTATAGGATTCTCTCCTTATTGGTGGAGGTCAATACCCTGTGCTAGGGTAAAGTCTCCTTCTTGGTGGAGGTCAATGCCTTATGTTTCAGTCAAGAGTTGGGTGGAGTTGGCAAGAGAGAAGATTCATTGTTCATCAAGTCTGAGAATCTCACTCAAATTAGAATAAATCTTATGAAAAATACAAACAAAAAATAATATATACAATTGAATATTACAGATAAACTTTTTGAAGTTTCATTTAATGTGAGAAATAGACATACTCTTTTGCAATTCTATTTAGAAGACACCAATTGTTGTGGAAAAAAACAAACAAGAAAACTGGTAAATCCCATTAGCTAATGTAATAAAAAAGAAAGGATCAGAAGACCCTTGAAACAGAAGAAATCACAACAATACTTTAAGAAATAAGAAAAAAAAAGGAATATGAGAAACTACCAAATTGTTTTATTCTAAAAAAAAAGAAAACAGAAAAAAGATAGAAATATATGTAAAATATATAAAAAGCCCAAATGAATAGAGGATTATATAGACACTTTAAGTAACCCAAGCTCAAAAAAGGAAATATAATTAATTTCACAGGAACTGCTAAGGTGTTAAAAATGCTTTTAAAAAATGATACAGAAGAATTCACAGGAAAATTCTGTTTTTTAAAAAATAAATTGCAATTGTCCTACACAAATCATTTTCAAAACATGAAAAAGAAACACTATACCTGACTGCTTTAGTGAGGCAAATACAATCTTCATACCCCAAAAGAGGACAGTATGAGGATAAAGCACAGAGGTAGGATTACAGTCCAATATCCCTCATAATTGTCAATTAAATAATTTCAAATACAATCTTTTCCAATATATTATTTGGCAATTTATCCCCAAAATAATTCCTTATATCCAAATTCAATTTATACCAGATGTGCCAGGATATTAGAAACACATTGAATATTATATGTCACAATAAAAACAAATAAACCTCAATATAGAGATAATATGTGCACATTTCTACACAAATATGTATATTTGATTGCATAAATTTGAAAATCTATTCAGAAAAAGTTAAGGCATAAATGTTAAAAAGGTCAGTTGTCAGGACAAAAATCATATCAATTTTCTCAGAGAATATTTGGGATATTTCCAAAATGTATATATATATATTTATGTATACATATATACATATACTCTGTATGTATTTGTGTATGAATATCTACATATTTCTGTCTAGATATGTATATGTATGGGAAGAAATTCAAACTTGTTTTTTAGCAATCATATGAGCTAATTCTACAAGTGAGTAATAAAAATAGAAATGCAAATCAAATCAGCCTTGACATCTCACCTCATACTTCAAAAATTGCTAAATATGGCAAAAGATGAAAAGATGTAATGTTGGAAGAGTTATGAAAATAGAGGAACCCTAGTGAACATTTTTGTTGGAACTATGAATTAAGCATAATTGAAAGCAATTTAGAATTTATAATGTAATGCCAAAATGTCCTAACTGACCCAGACATGTCATTATTAACCATGGAGTGTACTGCAAAGTAATTCATAAAAATAAAGCCGCTATATATTGTAAATTATTTGTAGCAGCATACTAAATAATTAAAACAAAATAGAAAGTCACCAATTGAGATATTTATTTAAAAATGTGGTATATGAATACATATAAGTCCATAAATATATAAATCAAGAAGACTAGATATGACCCAATTGACCAACAATAAGTTCCCAGTCAACCCAATTGATCACTATGTGGACCCTTATTAACTCAGAATGAATGTCAATAGAAACGGTTTTTCCTTTGTCCAGAAATACTGAGTATCTTTCCCTCTTGGATGGATTTTTTTTAAATCTAGATAAAAGAGGTCATTTTTGTCTCCATTTTTTGTTACCAACATTAATAACTGAATGGGGGTTGCCTCAGTCAAATTGAGATCTGTTAAAGACCTTAGCCTAAATAGATCACAGTCTCCCACTACATCTAGAGAATCTAAAAAATAACATCCTACTGACAGAGGAGGAAAACAACATTTCTAAAAGGTTCACTCACCTTGTCCTTCACCACTTCCCCATTTCTTCTACTCCACAAGGGAATCTATCCATATATTTCTGTTCTGGGATTCACTCAACAATTAGAGACAAAAACGGGAATTAGAATAATTTGTAGTACTCAGAGAGAAAACTTCATTTGAGAAAATATGCTATTTTGAACAGCCTTCTGAAAGAGAAGGGGAAATGGAGCTTCTCAAAACAAATATCATTCAGAAGTATAGGAGGGCATGAAATAGAAGAAGTGACTCCATGACAAGTGAGAGAAAATTATTATTGAAAGAACAAGGCGGGGTGGGGTGTGGGGATAGCAATGAACTGCACAGTGATAGGAATTTTTTTTTTAATTATGGAATAATGTTTCTATCTTCTGCAGTAAGTGGAATTTCTAAGAAATGATAAGGGGTGGAAGTTGAGGGTAAAGATATAAAAGAAAAAAAAAACTTTAGAAGAAGAAACTCAAAAAAGCACATTAAAATCTTAATTTTCATTAAGAAAAAAACTAATTTATGGAATAAAAATGATAATGATCATGAAAAAAAAACACATGTATAGAATGAACAAAAAAAGGAAACTAATAAGGAAAGAAAAGAAAAACTTCACTTTTGGGAAAAAAAGAGAAAATTAAATAGTTAAATTGGTGTAGAGGAGAGTGTGATTTTACTTAAGTGTGAGAAAGTAGAAAAATAGGGAAGAATTACATGTAAATTATGTCCTCTGAGCATTTTTCAGGCTAACTACCACCAATCCTTTCATCCGATGCTCATGTGATAAAATCTTGAAGTCTTTTATAATGTAAATCACCATCTTCCAGTTTTAATAATATCATCCTAAATATATTGCATACTGAAAAATAGCACTCAAGTAAGTATTTCCTCTATTTTTCCACCAGTCACTGGTAGATTATTAGCATGGTCACCTCCTGAAACTGGGTCTAATATCTCTCTTAATGTAACCTAAACTTTCATGACCTTTTTTTTCCTGTCACTCTGCTAATTTATGTGTAGTTTGCACTTCTGTAAACACTACAGATATTTTCTACACACACTTGTGAGTAAGACATTTTAAAATCTGAGTATGTGACTTCATAATTATCCCTCTTTATTTCAATTTTATTTTATTTGACCCAGTACTCTAATCTATGAAATCATATAGAATTCTACATCAGTCAGGACACATAATTAATTACTAGTCACAAATCTGTATCATCTCAATCACTAATTTAAAATATTTACCAGATCTCTAGAATATTCTTCTAGAGCTCACTTTCCATAATAATCTAAATGCATTAATTCCAAGTTCTTTTCTAAACTATTTTATTTTTTCCAAATACATTCAAAGACAATTTTCAACAGTCACCTTTCCAAAACCTTATGTTCCCAATTCTTCTCTCTCTCCTTCCCCTTCCCCTCTCCTGAATATAGTAAGCAATCCAATACAGGTTGAAGATGTTCAATTCTTCTACACATTTCCATATTTATTATACTTAATACTAATTTCTGATTGAATCATGTCAATTCCTCAAAATTATAACTTCCCTCACCTGAAACATGACCACCTAATATAAATAAGGTCCAGATGACCATCCACTTTAAGCACTGCTAACATAAACCATGACATTTCTAAAAAGACAAATGCATTTCTTGCAGGTATATCTCCACCACTAACCTATACTATATACATGTGTATGTATGTATATATACACACACAACCCATATATATATATACATATATATATATATATAAAGCTGCAAATAATTAATTATTCTTCAGCCATGCCCAATAATACTGTACTGAAGAGACAAATAGTTATCTTTAAATTTGAAAAAAAAATTGCACTATAAGAACTGATGTAAATCATAGGGTTTTGCTGTTTTTGATATTGTTGTTTTTAAGAATATCTTATTTTTATTGGATACTTAAAACACTGAATTGGGTCCAAAAACTTCTATGAAAAGATCATTAAAATTCAATAGCCATTATCTTCAATGAAATACTACTGTTTAATGGTTCCATACAACTGGACCTTCAACACAACTGTATCATCATTTTTTTCTCTTCCTGAAAAAGAAGAGAAGAAGGCTGAATAAAAATAAAACTGCTGAGGATTGGAATAATTATATTTCACTTTTCAAATCTAAATTAAATCTATACTTTAAAAAAGGAGTCTTTGAAAGAAGCATTTTCCTTCCTTCTCATCTCACAGAACCAAAATTAACTTCTAATATATTTAAATTAAATGCCTTCATAAGACACTGGCTAAGCATTCTGCTTGCTACATGGCTGCCAAAAGAACAGAGATTATCAAAGGTGTCTTTCTCCAAAAACCTGAGGAAGGCTCCTATCTTTGGCAAAACTATGTCAGATTTTGTCAGGTTCTCATTTCTTCCCTTTTCTCCTTTCTTTGTAAATTTGTCACCTCCTACTCATAGCAAACTGCTAGTTCCAAAACTGTGAAGGAAAATAAATGAGTCTTAAAAGAAGGACTTATTTGTAGTGACTTTGTCCTCCAAATGACAGCTGATTCAGAATTATCTGGTTCTGATTCCTTTGTGGTGCTGACATTGTAATTTCTAAACAAAATAGTGTGAAGTGACTCAAATGTAGAAACAATATGAATGGTAATTTTAAAACTTGAGTGATTCTTTGAATGATAATGGGAAAACAATGAGGGAAATAAAGCCAGAATTCTTTTGACAATTGAACCTTTTTTACCCTTTCTGAACATCTCTTCTAAAATTGAAAATATCATGATAATATGTCTACTGGCAATTTGACATTTCTTGCTTTGAACTAAGAGGATTTCATATTCTGAAAATGAAATGTGATAGCTACACATAATGCCATTCAAAACAAGGAGAAGCATGATAGGTAGATTAGTTAGATGATAGATAGATAGATAGATAGATAGATAGATAGATAGATAGATAGATAGATAGATAGATAGAGATAGAGGGAGAGATGGATATATGGAGAGAGAGAGAGAGATGGATAGATAGATAAGTAGATAGGTTGATAATAGGTAAAAAGATGGAAAAACGGACTTGTTCATAATCATTTATCTAACAATGTAAGAGGCAAAATCTGAACCCAGGACTACATGGCTCCAAGTCCTGTGCTGTATCTGCCTCACATTTTTTTTTATTCTTTTCACTTCTCTTGTCTTTTCCATTTCAGTCTATCTGCAATTTTGTCTCTTCTTTCCTTGTACTTTTTGCTAGTCACACCTCTTTTTGTTTCTTACCTATTCTCATTCTCTTTCTGTAATTACCTCCCCATGTAAAATAAACAGGAAGATTAGAGGGAAATATAAAAGAAAAAAAAAGATTTAATGGAGGATTAGTCATCACAACTTCCTTTATTCTTCTTACTGGGTTTCAGTTCATTAATTTGATTTTCAAAATTGCATACTTGTTTTGAAAAAGACCTGAACTATGTGGTTTAAACATCTTTAACAACATTTTGTATTACAGTATATTATTCATAATACATATATGTATGTATTATGAATGTTTATCATAATTATTCTATTATTCCCTGGTCCAAAGCCTGCAATCCATCTAAACTACTTCTCCTTTTCCTCACTTAATATATCCCCTCTCCTTTCTACTCTATCTCTGTCTTAATGGTGGCTATCCCACACAAGCAGATTACATAGCATTCTCTCTTCCTTTCTGAAGTTACTAAAGAAGCATGAAGTCTTTTCTTATTCCCCAATTGCTAGTGCTCTCAATCCCAAAGTACTTTGTATCTAACTTCTTTGTATATATTGATATTTATTCCATATATTTTACTATTTAAGGTGTGTTTCTCTGCCAGCAGAATGTCAATCTCTTATGAGAAACTGTTTCTTTGTACTTATATCAGCACCATCTACCAAATTTCCTAGCAAAATAATGGGAATTTAATGAAGCATTAATAGGAAACAATTTAATAAGAAGTTTTGTTGATTAATTTTTTCTTAAATTCCCTCAGCAGAAAGTAAGCAAGTTTCTTAAAGACTTCCAAAGTGTTTTTGGTATGCTTTATCGAATTTTGAATCTGAGCAAAAGATGGACACAAGGAAAACAGAGAAAAAACAGAGAGGAGAGCTCATCTTCTTGTCTTCTTTTCCTATTGCAGAGCTAATATTAAGTGATTATGACGATATTCATTTGTAAATTGGCATAAACTACTGATACTAATTCTATATCATTAAAAGATGGAGAAGAAAGACCGACAAGTACAAAAATTACTTATAGCAATTCTGTTTGTGGTAGAAAATAAATGGAAAAGAAGGAGATGCCCATCACTTGTGGAATGGTTGAACAAGTTATAAGCATAATGGAATATTATTGTTTATAAAAAGATAAGCAGGTAGATTTCAGGAAAAATAACATAAAGATCTTCATGAACTGATGCTGGATGAAGTGAGAAGAACCAGAAAAACATTATACACAATAAGAGCAAGATTACATGATTATTAATTATGAGAGACTTAGTTCTTCTTAGCAATACTTTCATCCCAGAAAAAATCCAAGGAACTCCTGATGAAAAATGCTGTTCACAACCAGTGAAAGAATTCTGGAGTCTGAATACAGATTGAAACAAACAATTTTGAATTTTTTTCTTGTGTCCCCCCCCTTGTTTTGAGTCTTTTTTTTTCACAATATGACAAATGTGAAAATAGTTTAACTTGATTGTACATGTGTATATCGGTCTGTTTGCTGTCTCGGGGGAGGAGAGAGCCAAGAAAGAAGGGAAAAATCTGAAACTCAAAATCTTATAATTAATGTAGAAAATTCTGTTTACATATAATTGGAAAATATTATTAACTTCAAAAAGTAAAATACCAGTTGTTATTAAGAAAGATCTAATAAGGATGTATGGTCAAGTATTAATCTAATGAAAAACAAAAAACAATAACCACAGTAGATGATCTTTTCAGGATAAGATCACAAATGACAACCAGAGGAAACAGAGCAGGAATTGTGGAATATGAATGGACTAGTATCACAGATCCAGAATCTAGACTCAGAGATCTAGAGCACTATCTCTCTGACCCATCAAAAGGATCATAGATTCAGCCCTGACTGGAAAGGATCACAGAATTTTCTTCTACAACATAATCAAGGAGTCAAAGCTTTGACTTGGAATATATAAGGTCAGTATTGGCTATATTTTATCTATGAACTCTTCTCAATATCACATACTAGGGACCTGGATATAGAACTGGGTAAGTAGATATTGTTTTTTGGTTTTTTTGTTTGTTTCTGTTTTTTTTTCTAAATCTGTAGAATCTTCTAGCCAGCTGATAGAGATTAGGATTAAACAACATTCTACTTGAGCTACATTCTGGGATTTATTTGCAGCTGTATTCCTTAGATTCAAACTGGAGTGTAGAGATTTCAAATCCCAGTAAACTATAAAAATAACACTCTTTTCTTTTTTTTTTAATTTTATTTTATTTGCATAACATATGTGTGGGTAATTCTTCAACAATAACCCTTACATAGCTTTCCGTTACAAATTTTTCCCCCCAAACTCCCCACCCCTCCCCTAGATGGCAGGATTTCCACTACATGTTAATTATGTTAAAATATTGGCAAATCAAATATATGTATACATATTTCCAAACTTATCATTTTTGATAACCCTCTTTTCTTGATGAGATCATATGGACTTCACTGAAAATGTATAGATTTCTAGCCTATGCTAATGATGTAATTCTTAAAGAACACATCATGGAGAACAACATGGAAAGACTTCCACTTAAGATGGGCTAGGACTATCTAAGACTATAACAATCCTGCCAAAAGTGTGCACATTCTGACCCTACTCCAATATCTCAGTGAAGTAATGCTAGATAAATGGGTAAATAAAAACAAGATCGCTTTTATAATGGTAAAGATATATAATACATAAATTCAGAAGAAGAGAATGACTTTACTATGCCTATAATAAAACCCTCATTAAGAGAAACATAGTTTAGACATGAGATCATAAAGCATGCCCAGAAATATGAGCAGCAGTTTGTAAAATAAAAAAAATGTTAAAATAATCTTATAAATAAAAAAAAAATTCTCTAGTGGAAAACATAGGAAAAGAATTGAAAGATTTGGAGAAAAACTTAAGAGAATTAACAACTTAGTACACTATAGATAAAAAAAAAACATAAAAATATAGCCAAGAAAGGAAATGAGCACAGTTCCTATCTTCAAGGAGTGAGGGCACAAGGCTGATAAAAATATAATTTCATTAGAATACTTAGATTCGGCAAAATTCATTTTCAAATCCTACTTCATATACTTATTAAATAATCGACTGGAAAAGTCACTTAAATTATTTTTGTGTCATTTTTTTTTGTAAAATGTGGGAGTGATATGCAATGACTGCTAAGACTTTTTATGTATTTAAATCTATTAACCTATGTTTGTACAAATATACTAAGAAATAACAATGCAAAAATAATATGAGAAAAAAAGGGCATTTTAGTGACATAGGCAGTCTTGGAAAACTCATGAATGAGGTGATAACTGAGGTAACATTTGAAAGGAAATTGGATTTTGAAATAGGAAATTATATGAAGAACACCATCTAGACATAGGCAATAGTTTGTACAAAGACACAGATGTGGAAGATGGAATACCAAGAGCTAGAAACAGCTAGTATATTAGTCTGCCGGGAAAAATGAAGAAGGGCAATAAGAAATAATTTAGAAAGGAAGGAGTCCAATTGAAGGAGTTCTTCAGGGATAATCTGAATAGTTTACATTTTGTAATAAAGACAATCAAAGATTTAAAGAAAGTGAGTGAAATTATTCGCCATACTGTACCAAAATATGATAACTGTTTTACAGAAGAGATTGAAGAGGTAATAGTTTGGAAACAGGGAACTAATTTGGAGACTTTTTAAAAGGTGGTGATGGGTATCAGAACTAAATTCGAAGCCACCCATGCATCTTCCAATTTCAGATTATTTCTTTTGTAAAATTTCAGCCTCAATATCCCTCAATTCTTACATTAGATTGGTCTGTGTATCCTGTTGTTGCTTTCATTTGTAATATGTTTGGTCAGATTTGCCTTCTTTTTTTCCCTTATAGTGCTCTTTTCCAATTCTCACCTCAAATTAAATTATCTACTTTTAATTTACCCTTGATATGATTGACCTTAACTTTCACTTCATGTAAACATTAAGTCAGTTCATGCTAAATTGATTTCATCTCTTTTTCTTTACCCACTTTCTTTTCCAGACTGTTCATAATATAATTGTGGGGAGCTAGATAGGGCAGTGAAAAGAATGTCTGGAGTCAAGAAGATTCATCTTGAATTCAAATTTGGCCTCAGATACTTGTCTTTTATACTTTAAGCAAGTCATTTAACTTTGTTTGCCTCAATATTCTCATCTGTAAAATGAGGTGGAGAAGGAAATAGAAAACCCTCTTGTATTTTTGTCAAGAAAATCCCAAAATAATTTGGGATCACTTAGAATCAGGCACACTTGAATAACACTAACATAGTGTTATTTTTTACTAGCAACTCTAGCTGACCTGGTTCAAATCTCAACTCAACCACTTATTCTCAGAGACACATTAAGCAAATCATTTACCATTTCTGGGCACACATTTCCTCACCATTAAAATTAAAAGGTAATTTTGCATGGCCAAGTCCCTTTCTTCACAATATTTCTGATCCTATGATCATCTGATATGTGCGACTGAAAAAAATGTATATGGTATGAATAATAGACAGAAGATAGACAATACAAAAGCCACACTGGTGCTCTTATGCTATTAAAATAAATAGGAAGACATCTGGCAAATTTTCTTTAAAAGATGTAGAATCAAAGAACTGGATCTAGAAGATACCATAAATATCATCCTATCCAATTCTCTAGTTTTAGAGAAAATTGAAGCCCAGAGAGTATACATGACCATGAGAGATTACATAGATAGTACATAAGAGACAAGGTATTTCAAGGATAGAGGTAAGGATTGGATAGATGAGGAAGTTTACAGGAATTGCATTTCACACTTTTGGAAAGTGTGCCTACATGTATGACATTACCCATAAATGACTCAGTAAATTGTCCTTGAAGAAAAAAGGGGCTTAAATATAATTATGATTACAACAAAGGGAAACAGAAATTGTGTCTGTAGATTGAGACATTGCTTTTTCTCCATGTAGAGGCTGAGCACATTATGGAGTTGCCATGGCTGGTGTCTGGGGAAGGCTACCATATGCCATGCTGACACAATATTCCTTGAAGGTAAATTCACAGCTAACAGATGGGATCTTCTGGAATAAGTTGTTTTCTTCACACCTACCTTTCAAAAGGAAGGAGTTATGGTCATAGCCAAAGGGGAAATGCGAAGGATTTAAAGGGAAGTCCAATGCCATTGATCAACACTAGTGAACAATACTATAAACCTATTGTAAAATGTTTATAAATTTCTGAATTCAAATGTAGTTTTTAAGTGCAGTATTTAAATGGGAACTTGTAAATGTTGTTTTTTATTACTCTTTAGATGGGTGTTGAAAAGCACTTCCAACCGAAAATATCACCTGTAATATAGTTTCTTTTTTAATATCTCACTTTGCAAAGACAATTGTAACATTTTATTTGCCTTCTTTTTTTAGTCAGTACTGAGTCACATTTTTTAATGAAATAAAATAAGACAACAAAGTCATAGTTACATGGGTTCTATTTGTCTTTCTTTCCAAGTAATTGGAAGTAGAAATGATGAACTTTGGTCAATACATTTAAGATGAGGTGACAAATAGAAAAATTTCAAAGTGTAAGAAAGATTAGCAAGAAAAGACAAATAGGAGGAAAAGAAATTTTTCTTTGAAAAGACCATTTCATTAAAATTTGCCAATTGTTGTGGCAAGAGCTAAGAAATTCAGAACTTAATTCATGATGAAAAACATATCCTCATGCTTCACTTTTCTTCATGGCTAATCTTTTTATTTCCCCTTTTTTGTCTCAGAATTAAAATTTCCCCCCTACTTTGTCTCCCTTATTCTATGTGTGAGGCCTCTTTAATTACCTCTTCTTTCCTCTCTCCTCAAAAAGTTACTCAAAATATGAATATTTCCAAAATAAAATATTTGGACAGTCAAGTAAATACATTTTCAGTTATAGAAATTGTTTTGAAAATGGCTAGTTCTGTAATAAATCAAAATTGATGAATAAATTTGAAATTCTCACTTATTCTAACTTTAAAACAAAGAAAAATTATTTGATATAAACTAATACTCCTCCTAAAAACTAGAATATACTAGATTTTTCCTGAGATCTTCTTTTTTATTGTATCAGTAAACAATTGAATGGCCTAGATGAAAAACTCAGTCTAATTCTGTGAACAATTCACATGTTCCAATGAATTGTCTTGTTTCTATTTGAGATGAAGATCAGTCCTCATGGCATGGATAAAGTTGAGTTTCTGTTGTTTTTATGGAAATCATGGTGATTTCATCAAGTCCTTAGCATCCAGGTTTTCATACCTTTGCCCATTTATCTTTCACTTACAAAGATAGTTCCATGTGTTAGGTGAGAGATAAGTATCTTTCTAAATTTAATCAATGCACCTTTTCAGTGCTATAGAAGTAGGCAGCATGCAGCAATGTTGTGATGTATGGCTTAACAAAAGACGAGATATAAACTCTGCTTTCCTTTAATACGCCTTTTTGGGAGATCATCTGAATTGGTTAGAAACAGTTTTGACATGTGCTTGAAGACTATAAATGTTTCAAATGACAACTTTTAATCAGTTTGATAAATAGCAAAGGTCTATAAATGGTAGCAAATAATTTCTAAAAGTGAAAACTAATTTTCCACTCCCACTAGAAGCAAATTTGTCAACTACAGTTTTGAAGAACCAAAGCATCTGTTCTTTGATATTGTATAAACTCACTGAGTAAAATGATGTATTATTTTTTTCTGGGCTATACATTCATCTGATTTCTAATTTAGGATGTTTATGAAGCAGCAAGATAAGTTCCTCATAGAAATTTTTTCTGTAAAGACTAAAGCTCAGTTGATTAAAGTTGAAAAATTAGCATGCCTCTTTTCCCTACATTATCAGAGATTTTATCCATGCCTTAATTTTAGGATTCTCTGATTTTTTCCTCTTTTACTGGTCCCAACAAAAGATTTATAGATTTTACATTTGAGACAGATGATCTCTTTGCCCTTTGTCCACCATATTCGTTCCTTAGCTTTGACTTACAGTTAATTGCCTTTCATATTTTGTCATTCACAATTTAGAAAACCAAGTAGTTTATTCTCTCCCCAAGTACAAAATGGGAATAATAAAACTTACTACATTCCTACCATATAATTCATTTTAAAGATTAATAGTATATTGTTTGATAAGCCTTTAGGCTGATAGGCTATACTTTGATAACTAAGTATGATACTACTTTGATTTTACTTTTAGACGTCTGATTTTTTAACTATGCAAACTAATTGGAAGTTTTTATTTACTAATAATTTACTAAATAATTATTATTTACCAGTTATTCAAAACTTATGTTATCCTCCATAGTAAGTCAGAATTTTATTTGAATATATATGTATATATATACATATGTGTATACATGCATATATATGTACATACACACATTTATTTTTGGTGTATGTGCACATAAATGTGTGTATATATATATACTTTATATAGGTATGTTTTATTCAATTGCATGTCTCCTTGTAACATTTAATTATATACAAATATTAAATATATGTGCATGTAACACATATAGCAATACATGTTTGTAAATGTGTGTATTGCACATATATGTTTAGTCATATGCATATGCAGACATTTGCACATATATTTTGTTCAATCATATAAAATCATAAGTAATATGGAATCATATCACACATTTTATATATAGATATGTGGACACATGCCTGCATGTATGCATACATACATGGCCACATACATACATACATACATGTATGTCCATGCACACCTCTGTGTGTGTGAGTGCATGTGTACATTGTTTATATAAAAACACAAAGTTTTAGGACCAAGAATAATAGTAGCATTGTGTGTATATTCATATGTTAATAGATGAGTAGACAGATAGATAGATGGAAGGATGGATGGATGTGTGAATCTGTAGATGAAGATATGGCTTAGTATTATTATCCTTGGTTCAGAAATTTGCTGCTGTTTTATTTAGGTCTGCCTGCTTTAACAATTTTTGACCTGGTGATCTTGGTGCCTCTGGCCATCTATTTAACTTTTCCCAGCCTAATATATTGTCCCTAGAGTGAAATGAGATAATGTAAAAAAGGATTTAAAGCTAAGAAGTACAAAATAAATTAAAGATACTATCATTAGTATTAAATTATTTTAAA
>JAJPUD010010894.1:0-58156 GCA_023553655.1 Myrmecobius fasciatus | reverse complement strand
GGGGGGACTTTCTTTGCAGTCAGATACTTAGCATCACACTTAATCAAATGCTGAAGTACCTGGAAACAGAATTTTCTTGGCTGCACAATGAAATTTCTTTTCAGACAGTGGACTTAAATGACTGTGTAGCCATTGACTGGAAGTCTTATTGCCTTTGAGTTGAGGATAATGATTTTCTCTCCTTCTCTCCTGATCCTCTCTCCATTTATCCTTATCCCTGTGCCTTTATGCTTGATGTTTCGCTCCCCCTGCTGTAGAGGGAGAGTATTGTCCTTGGAACAGAGAGCTCCAGCAAGGCCAATGGCTTCAACATAATTCAAATGAAGAGGATACGGGTACATTTAAAGGTACCCTCTTTGCCCCTGCCCATCCCACCCCTCCATCCTTCCCTCATAGCTGCCCAAAAATTGCCCTGAAGAGCAGGTCCCACATGAAAATTGTATAGACTGGCCCTGACCCATACCTGTTCCTGGCACCAGGACTCCATGGCAGCCTCAGGATAATGTCATCATGTATGGAAAAGCATGAATTCCAGAAATGACCCTGTAGCAACTTAATTGTTCCAGTTCTACACCTTGACCCAAAGTTTCCTATCAAATTCAGCATAGACACCCTTCCTAATTTCCCCTTGGAACAGTAAGCCTAATGACAAATATACATATTTGGGTCACTAAAGTACCTCTTGAAGGTGACACAGACTGTCTTCTGCCACAAGAAGATATGCTGGGGTACTTCACACTAAAGTGTTTCCATTTTCCTATTTAAAAAAAAAATTAGCATTAAAAGCATGTTGAGCCTTTAAAGACTTTAGGAATATAATTGGCAGCAGAAAGTGGTGTTAACAGTGAAAAATGTAATTTTCTTCCCTTTTCTGCTTAAAAAAAAGGATGGAATTCAGCATTTTTTCCTTTCTACTGGCCTGCCTCTTCCACTTCCTAGCTTATCTTAGGCAATCAGACGATGTCTCAACTTATATTGCTTAGTACTTGCAAATTAGAATGAAGCCACAAGGATTAAAACCATAACCAGGTCAACCAGTTGGACTACAAAGGGAAGCAATGAGGCTTGATTGCTAATGTTGGTGGGGGCATTCTTCTTCCTAGTTCAAAAAAAAAGGACTTCCAGTCAGGTGGTACCTGCTCTCTTTGGACCTTCCCCAACATCCCCCTTTAGTTACTCACTGTCCCTGGTATTTTAACTCAGCTATATGGCATGATAAGTACACTAATCCTGGGAGCCCATGCAGTGGTAAGCTGCATGGACATGCTTTTGCTCTTGCCTGCAAGCTCTTGTGTTGCATTGAACTAGGACCTTTGCTGAAAAAGGTCACTACAATTGGTTTCAAGGTAGAAATTTGACTCCAGAAAAAGTTAATAAGAATTTGTCTCAATCACCTCATTTCCTTCCACTCATGAGTGATCAAAGCTTCTGCTGTTGATGAAACATCTTCGCACTCTTCCCAAGCCTCCCTTTCCCCTGTTCTGATGCTCCTGTCCTTGCCAAATTTTGCAGCATGCAGCATGGGACAGGGATGTGATGGAAGAGTTTCCCACTCCCACATCCCCCCTGACTATGGCAAAGAGAGCACATGCTGCCAAAGTATGTGTGGCAGGTTGGTTACAAAGCAGCATCCCTCCATCCCAACCATTGGTTAGCCTCTAAAACACAAGATCACATGGCTTGGTAATGTTAAGTCCCTTGCTTCTGAAAGAACCAAGATAGCTTATGGGGAGGAACAGTGCTGCTACTTCTACAGATATTCTGTCTTAAGCAAAGTATATGGAGGCCTTCTTTTGAAAGTGCTTTCTTCAGAGTCTTGAATTTGATTAAGTAAGTAAAATAAGAGAAAAATTGGTACCCTGAACTGCCATCTCAAAGAAGGAAAACATCAGAAGGAAATGAATATCCTTCCACAGTGGTATTGCTTAGATTGACCAACACTAAGCTGCACTGAATTTTCAATTCTTGAAATTACTAAATTGCTCAATCCAATTCGGTGAATAGTAGGAGAGTTTCTGTGCTTTTCTGCATATTTCAGATCTCACTTCTGTATGCTGTCCTAACAAATATTGTGATTTTTCTTTTCTTTCTCTGTTTCCCTTTTTGTGATACTTTGTCCTTCTTCTTCCTTCCCTGAGTTTTGCTTTCCCCTTCCTTATTTTCTCCCAATCTTTTCTACCTCCCACCTCCCATATCTCTTCCACCCTGTCCTTGCTATGCCAGCTGGGAATCTGAAGCTACAGCAGATTGTAAATCTAGTCGATCCCCTGGAGATCCAGGCAGATGTACACTGGACACACATACGTGAAAAAGAGGAGGAGGATAAAATGGTGTCTACCTCCAAGTCCTCCAGTTCCAGAGGTAACTGCACCAAGGCTTTGGGTATTGTCTGAATACTTAAGAGCTTTTTTGTGTAGAAGACTTCCTCCTTAGAGGAAGATCCATCAGATCACTTGGAAGTACTTTGGTTACTGTCTGAATACTTCTTAACAACTTCTTTGTGTAGATTTCCTCATTAAGGGAAGATCCATCAAATCACTTAGAAATGGGGCCAAAAAAACATTTTATTTTCCTAATGTTAGATATGGTGTTTGCCCTTGGATTTTCTTCTTTGTAATTTGGGGTCAGTCATTTTTGTGGTTGTCCTTTTCATTTACCATGCTGTAGTTATTTTGTACATCTCATTTTCTTGTCTTTACTTACTTAACTCTATCAGTTCATGTAGATCTTCTCTGTAGTTATCATATTTATCATTTCTAAAGCACAGAAGTAATTCATGTACCCTTGTTTGTCAGGTCAGCAAAATAAGTGTTAGTTTTTAAGTCATTCCTCAGTCATTGCTCTTTGTTTTTATCAATAAATTCCTTGGGATGTAAGTCTAATAGTGGAATCTCTGGGTCAAAGGAATGGGCATTTTTAGTGACTTTAATTTGTGTAATTTCACATTTCTTTCCAAAATAGGTGTGCAGATTCATATCCCCACCAGCAATTCACTATCTTCTCATAAGCTTTTCAATACTAACTATTCCCATCTTTTTTTGTCATCTTTGTGAATTTTCTAGGTATGAAGTAATATATTTCTCTTGGTATTAGCAATTTAGAGCTATTTTCCTGTGGTTATTAAAAATTTACAGTTTTCCTTTTGAGAACTGTTTCTTCATAAACTTTAATCTCTTGTCTATTAGGATTACATTTTTTTTTAATTTATGTATGCACAGGTATGTACTTACATATGTGTTGTATGTTAGTTTCCTGTATATCTTGTTTACCAAACCCTTATCTGAGAAATTTGGCCAAGATTTTTTCCCTAGTCATCTTTCCTTTTTAACTTAGACTGATTAATTTTGTTTGTGCAGAGGTTTTTTTGTTTTCATGTAATCAGAATTATTTATTTCATCTTTCATATTTGTTTTTAATCTTTGTTTGGGTTGAGAATACATCTCCTACCTTTAGCTGTTTCTTTTCCATTTTCTTAGTAATTTTATTAAATAGTGAGTTCTTTCCTTAGTAGTTTATGGTTCCTGCTTTGTTAAATATTGGATTATCAGTTTCCCTTGTTTTTGATTTTTCCTTTCCTAGTCTATTCCATTAACCTAATTCCTATTTTTTTAGCCACTACTAAATGGATTTGATGACAGCTACTTTATAATATAATTTGAGGTTCCAAAGGTTAGCACAACTTTAGCCCTAAAACATAGTATCAATCAAATAATCAGTCAATAAGCATTTATCTATTATTTGCTATATGCTAGACACTGTGTATAAAGTAAAAACAAATAATTCCTAACCTTAGAGAGCTTACATTTTAAGGGGAAAGAAAACACTTATAAATTAGAACATGCAAGATAAATATAAAATATATGGAAGGTAAATTTAGAAAGGATGGCTCTGACAGAGGACCTCCTGGAGGAGAAAGCTCTTGAGCTGTGTCTTAAAAGAAAGCCAAGGATTCTAAGACTCAGGTTTCGAGAGAAAGCGCATTTTAGGCGTGAGGAATAGCAAAGGCATAGAAGTGAGAGATGTAGTATCTTTTGCAAGGAACTCAAATAAGCTAGTATGGCTGGATTGTAGAGTTCATGATGACAAATAGAATTTTAGAAATTTGGAAAGATAGAAGGGTTCAGATTTTGAAGAGCCTTAAATGCCAAACAAAAGACTTTCTATTTAATCCGGAGGTAAGAAGAAACCACTAGAGTTTATTAATTGGGGGGAAACCCAGAGGGAAGATAGCATCTCTTAACAGAAGGTAGTCAATAGTGTCAAGTGTTCCACAGAGGGAATGAGAATGGAAGGGTATAAGCACTATATAAATGTGCTGAGCACTTTGAACAAATATCTCATTTGATCCTCACAATAACCCTGGGAGGCTGGTGTTATTATCACCTCCTGAGGGGCTAAGAAATTTGCCCAGGATCACACAGCTAGTAAGTGTCTTGAGGCCAGGTTCTTCTTGACTCGAAGCCCTACACTACCTGCTGCCAGAGAGAGAAATAAAGAGTGATGTCCTAATTAAGCAATTAATCATAGGTAACTTGGTAGAATGCCGTTTCAATTGAATAATAAAGTCAGAAGCCAGCTTTCAAGATTTAAAAAAAAAAAAAAAAAGATGCTAGGAGAAAGTAGAGACCTAAACTTTTTCAAGTTTGAGAATTGGAGAAGAGACGTTGAATGATAGTTGATGAGCATGGCAGGATCTATAGAGGGTAATTGAGGGATAGGAATAAATAACAGGAGAAGAACCAGAAGAGTGGGAAATATTGAAGATTGGAGAGAAAGTGGGGGGTACTGGTGAGGGCACTCTCCTGAAGAAGGTGGTAGAGGATGGCATTTGCATGGGCAAGCAGTTTCCTTCCTTTTATCCATCCCCACAATAGTGTACCAAAGTATACATGATAAAGTACTGTTGTGAGGTCTCAAGAGTAATGAATCAATCTCTGTCAAGTTCTTGAACTATTTTTGTTTCAGGAACTTTCTCTGTAAGGTCCTGATGAGATTCAGGTTTTCATTAGGCTACCAGACCAAAAGGGAGCCCAGCTGAAAACAATTAAAGTGGTTTGGAATTGCTTCTGAGTTTGGTAATGAACATTTGCCAGAAAAAGTCAAAACGTGTGTGTGTGTAATGAAAGTTATATTTCTTTGCCTTATCATACCTGATATATGTGAGAAGAAGGGAACAAAGAGAAGGAATATTTAAAAAGGTTTTCTCAGAGTCATTTCTCAAATGTTTATCTCAAGACCTTCCCACCCTCACTACATTCCCCTAAAAATGTTGGTTGTTTTCTCTACCAAAGCCTCTTTCAGAATAGGGTGTCTCTTTGACTTTGTATTCAAATGGACTTTTGCTAGTTATTCCTCCTCCCTTTCTCTCCGTGTCACGGACATAGCACTGAATATTTGAAATGTGCTATCCCAGGTGAGATTCTACTCCTATTCTCAACCTTCTAATACCTTCCAGGGTTCACTTCTTTTCTTGGTACCTTGGAATCACCTTGTTCCACAGTATTAGAAGTGTGTAACAGTCTTTAATGTTGCATTTATCATTTGTTTTAAATTCAGTGCCTGACCTTCCTTCCATACGCCACGCAGCAGTGCAGGCCTGGCTGGAGACGGTCTCTGGAGGTAGTCTGGTGATATTTCTTCTATATCAATTCACAATAACTGCTCCTTAAGCTCAGCAATTCAGCTGGTATCTTAACAGAATTCTGCCCTGTTGCTCCTGCATGCTCAGGATAGGGAGGGATGGAGGGAGGGGGTGTGCATTGCATGCCTTGCTCAGACAGCCATTCTTGCATGAACCAGACATTCATCTTAACCCTTGCAAGGCACAAAGAAACATGATGTTGTAGGTTAAGATTTAGGTCAAATAGGCGGGTATGAAGATTTGAGTAAGTGCCAAGAAAGTGAAGAAACATATTTTTAGCATTGGGGTTTCAACTAGTCTGCAGAAAGATTAAGATATGAGAGCAAAGGAATTTGGAAGAATTCCACCAAACCACTGAGGACTCCCAGAAGAGGAAACAGGAAGAAACAGTTTTTTATGGAGTGAAATGATAACTACAAGACTGAAAAAGAACAGAAATGGTGTATATTGTTTAACTGAAGCCAAAGGAAATGAGCCACCTAGTAACTACTATAACTAGAAATATCAGCTTGTTTGACAAACTACAAGCTGTAGTTTCATTTTAGTGTGAGGTTGATGAAGTCAACTGTCCATTTTACATTAAGAACTCTTATGGGATAAGGAATAACAGGATTTATATTTCCTATCACCTTCATGACCTGTCCTTCCCCATCTTTCTTACTTGCAATAGAGGAAAAAAGTTGGGAGTCCAAGTTGTTCAAAGCATTAAATCAAGAGATGAAATTCCATCTGCTGCCTAGTTCAAATATAAAGAATATGCTGCTATGAGTGTAAACCACTAGCCATTTGGATCTCTAGAAGATTTGACAAGACTGAAGTCTCAGAATATATGACTAAAGATCGGGGACTTCCAGCTTTCACTATATATAGCTCAGTGATTGGTGTGGCAGCTTCTGGCACTTTGCTCTCCATCCTAACCCCAAATCAGCCCTCCACTTCCTTGCCCAGGCTGTATCTTTCAACATTAGCTGCTGTTGCAATATTATTTGCCATTTGCTTATTCGTTTTTGACATATGTGACTGAATTGTTTCTTTGAAGGTATCTTCAGAAGATTTTAATGTCTTCTTCCTAACCCTGTAAGAGAAACTTCCATATTGTAAATTAAAATTAGAAAAATTTGATCAAGGACTAGATCAGGCCAGTCATCCAGTAAATTAGACTGCCTGATTGGGAAAGTTTATCTAATGATCTCCTATGCTCCCCAGTCTGTTTTTCAACAGCAATGATGATTTTATTTTCCTAGTTCACGAGCATTCACATTAACTCTCTCTAATTCTTTGGAGCAATGGACTCATGGCCAATACTTGATATATTGATGTAAGTCAGGTGCTATTTCCTACCTGGTATTTTATTTCTCCAATCTGGTAAAAGATTTGAGCAGGGACAGTTGTCTACGTATGTCCTTGAAAATCAATTTGGTGGCTTTTAGGGAACTTTGTATTCTCTCTAATGAAACCGAGTTCAAGTGATTGAGAAAGAAAGCACATCCTAAGATTCTAAGGGGAATGTTTATAGCAGCAGAGTATTTAAAGTCTCATGCAAAAGGGGACAATTTAATTGAATCTTGGAGGGAGCCAAAGATTTCTACAGTATAAGGAGGAGGAAGAGTAGTGCATTCCAGGCTTAGGGGACAGATGCAAAGGTAGAGCTGAGAGAGTGCCATGTTTGAGGAACATGCAGAAGGCCATTTGACTGGACCATGAAATGTCTAGTGAAGAGTAGTATGTAATAACATTTTTAAATGTAAAAAATTTTAAATCAAACAAAACAATTTGTAGAATTTGTGGAAAGCCACAGCAGTTTTTTGAGTAAGGGGATGACACATTCAGAAGTTTGAAGCATGGATTTAAAATCAACCCAAGTAGATCCAGAAGAACCTTTAAACTGAAAAAATTAATTTTTCATAAAATTTTTCCATAAAATTTATGTCTGTCTGAGAGGCCTAACTCCTTTTCTCCTTTTACACTCTTAAAGCTAATTGTGAATTTCCCTTTGCATAACTGAGAGGAGGTGCAGAGATGGACATTTTATGACAGAGTTCTTCCTCCTCTCATATCAGGTTCCTCCATAGGAATCTTGGAGATTAGACCATCTAATTAGAATAAGACTTTCAGAAACCAGGTTGTATTTTTGTCTTGCTTTCCTGCAGGATCCACAGGAAATCCAATCAAATGAGTGTTTCCTAATCTTTGTGTCACTCAATCATGGGCTTTGATTCACAAGCTGTATTTAATTAATAGCAAAGTCAGAACATTAGCCTTATTCTTGAATGGCTTTGAATCTTGATTGTTGCAATCTATGAAACAAAAAGGGGAAAAAGTGACCAGCATTCTTGTTTAGTCCCTCTGTACTTCTGAAGGAGTAGTGGGGGAAGGCAGAAGGTGCTCATCAGGTTTTTTTTTTGGTTTGTTTTTTTTTAATGGAGTCTATAAACATTAATTGGAATCTGAATGAGATCTTGGGTAATCATTGAATCATCACATTAAAAGAAGTGAACCATATCAATGTTGACATATGTGAAATCAAACCAGAAGACACAATGTATGAGCTGCTTAAAAGAAAAAATGAAAGGCTCACAGTATCTCCTTAGGCAAACAGGATTTTATTTCATTGTGCTCCCAAAGGCCATGCATCTCATCTTGCAGTGTTTATGCTACAAAGAAGGAAAAAAGGGCTCAGGCCAGAGGCAAATTATAAGAACTTAAATCACTTGCAACATAGTTTCAATTCAATTTAACAAACATTTGTTAATTACCTACCCTGCACAAATGAAACAGTCCCTTCCCTCAAGAAGCTCACATTCTGCCAGAGAGGTAAGACTAGGACACAGATAATTAAATGACAAAGAAAATGAGGAGTAAGCAGTAACTACAGTGTTAGGATGGGGGAGTGGGGCAGCAAAAGAGCAGGGCTCCAAAAAGGTATCACAAAGGAAGCAACCCATGAAACCTCGGCTTGAGGGGAAAAAAATAAATGCATGGTAAGCATAGGAGACAACTTGTGGGAAGTAACAGAAGCCAGTTTGTAAAGGGGAGTAGTATGAAAGTCAAATGAAAATAGAAAGTGGGAGCCAGCTTGTAAAGAAACAAATGTCAATAATTTACATTTTCTCTTAAATAGGCAAATAAAAAAACACAAGGGTTTTTTTTTGTTTGTTCTGTTTGCTTTTTTACTTTCTTCCTTTTTTGTGCAGGAGGGTGATATGCATTTTGGGGGAAATTATTTAAGTTCTTGTGTGGAGAATGGATTGGAAAGGGGAGAGACTGGAGACAAAGAAGCCCAGTTTGCAGAGTTGTGATTGTTTGGAGGAGAGTATTAAGGGCTAGAATTAGGATGGTAGCTGTGTAAGGGGAGAAAACCGCACATAGGAAGGCTAGGGATTGTTTGATACTTTGTCACTTTATTAGGAAGTTGGACACAAGCATGTCAGAAAATACACAGGAGAATATAGTTCAGGTTTAAGAAATAACACTAAAAGTATGTAGACTTAGAAACTTCATACTTATGTTTGGTGAAGAGGTTCAAGAAGAGAGGTACTAGGGGCAGCTAGGTGGCACAGTGGTTAGAGCACCAGCCCTGAAGTCAGAAGGACCTGAGTTCAAATCTGGTCTCAGACACTTAACATTCCCTAGCTGTGTGACCCTGGGCAAGTCACTTAACCCCAATTGCCTCAGCAAAAAGCAAAAAAAAAAAAAAGAGAGAGAGGTACTAGATATGGCAAATAACAGACACTATCACAAAATATATATCCAATTTTTTCTGTCTTAACAGAAAAATATTAGCTGTTCTGGAAGTTATTTCAGAATTATTCAGGTGTCTGTCTGTACTCAGACCATCAACTAGTTAAAAGTCGTTAAAAATCAACATCAGATTAAAAGAAAGGATAATATGACAATTATAACCTAGTTACACATAATGTCATTGAAAATAAATATGAAAAAAGGCAAAGATATGTTTTCATTAACCCATGACAATGGAACTATTACATTGGACTTAGTTTCCCCCGAGGAAAGGGAAGTGACTCTCTGAGATCCCAGTCTCTTGGACCAAAATGTACATGGATGACCTCTTTGCTGGAGACCTGAGAAAAAATAACAAATTCTATTGGTATCTCCCCAATGTTAGAGGACACCAGTAATTTCCATCCTATATACTTGGCTTCTAATCTTTATAAAAGTCTTTTTTTGTTGTTCTATTTTTTGTGTGCCTTTTACTTCATAACACATTATTCCCTAATATATCCACACAGAACGGTCTCTTGTAACAAAGAACAATAGTTAAGTAATATCAAACAGCATAGCAACCTTTTCTGTCAGCTTATGTGACATTTAGGATCTGTAATGCTCTTTCCTCTTTACCAAGAGAAAAGAAATGATTCTGTCACCTGTGCTCCAGAACCTCAGAAATATTTTTGGATATTTACTCAGAATACAGCTGCCTTTTATCATTTTCCATCAATATTATTGTAGCCGTTAGTATATTGTTTAGGAAAACTCAGCCATGTTTTCTTCACAGTGTATTAAAAACATCTTCCCATATTTCTCAGAATTCCCATCAATTGTTATTTCTTATATTAATGTCCCATAGTTTGTTCAGTCTTTTCCCATTGTTCATTTATAAAACACAACTTTTACAGTTCTCCTCCTACAAGAAAGTCTCATGGATGTTAAACACCTAAGTAGCACAGTGGATAGAGCATCCAGCCTAAAATGAGGGAGGCCTTGTATTCACATATAACCTTAGATACTTAATAGTCTTGTGACCTGGGCAAGCCACTAACTCCCTGTCTCAGCTTTCCCATTTATAAAATGGGGATAATAATACTATCTACCTGCCAGTAGGCATTACAATATTATTGTATTACAGTAATAATTGTAAAGCACTTAGAACATTGTGTGGCACATTGTTATCATCAATATTATTATATAAAACTTCCTTGATAAATGCAGCCTTGGAGATGAAGAGTTGTAATAGCAACTCTTTTGATTTTTCATTTCAGACAAGGCATAAAATGGGGATACATATGATTGCCAGAGATATTCACCACTGAAAAGAGAATATTCCAGATTCTAATGCAATAAAGATTCTTTATAAAGGATAAGATCTCCTGTATGTGGAGGAAATTGTATAGATTGCATCAACCCCTGAAATATTAATAAGGCTTCTTCCAGATGAGTTATGAATTTTCAAAAGGAATATGTAATGCCTATTGCCCAGACTATGGCATGTGGTTGCAAGGCTGGGCCACTACATCATCTGGAACATTGACAGCTAATGAATGCATCGAGTCAGAATGACCCAGGAAGAAGAGAACAGAATGGATTGCAGTGGGGAAATTATACATTGCTTTTTATGTCCCAAGAGAGTTCCCAGTATAAAAGCCTAACTTTTTTTTTCCTATTAAAGCTTTTTATTTATAGAACATATGAGTAATTTTTCAACATTGACCTTTGCAAAACTAAAAGCCTAACTTTCTAACCTAAATGTTCTCCCATTGTGTGCTTACAAATCTTAGAACACTGTGTTTTCTGAAAAATCAAATGGCAGATGAAAGGAATTGATAGGTTCGAGCAGGCTACCACAGTCTCCCAGTGATGTCTCCCAATGATGACCTCCATGTAAGAAATACGTCTTAACAAATGTATCATGAATCATACCTTTGTTAAGATGTATTTCTTACAAATCGTGAATGATATTGGATCAGAAAATGAGATAGACTCATGTAGCATGTAATGTAGCAAGATGAAACATAGCAAGACCTAGAGAAAAACATCCAGCATCTTGAATAGACCACTCTCTATGGAACATGGACAAGAATCACTTAGGATAAGAAGGCACTGATGAGTTGCAATCTGTACTAAAACAGGAAATAACCCACATTGATGAACTTTTAATTCCCATGAAGTGCAGCAGTGGTAGTGACTTGCTATTTTGATAATAACCAGTGTCCATATTGTGCTTTAAGATTTACAGAGCCTCTCTCTTTTGATTCTTAGAACAACCCATTGTGGTGAAGAGTGTGTACTTATTCTTATCCCCATTTTACAGATGAGGCAATCGAAATTCAGAATTTAAATGTTTATGGCTACCTTGCTAGAAGTATCAAAGGTAGAATTTGAATCCAGCTCCAGCCTGGCTCCAAGTCCAATTATTATTGCTCTTTATCACATTGCTGCCCCTTATGTTATTTTCTTTAGCCAGGGTTCATTGATCACCAAGTAAAGCAATATACTTTAAGGTAACCAATATTTCCTGCTTATTATCTTGTGCAAGATAACCATTGTTGGATCTCAGGGTGTGATTACAGGTATTGTGAGGAAATGGAAATATAAATAAGACATGGTCACTGCCCCCAAAAGAGTTTATTATCTAGTTAGTAGAGATAGGGCATCTGAGTGGTATAGTGGATAGAGTGCTGGGCTGCGACACTTATTAGCTGTGTGATCCTGAGCAGATCACTGAACCACATTTGCCTCAGTTTCCTCATTGGTAAAATGAGCTGGAGAAGGAACTGGGAAATCACTCCAGTATCTTTGCCAAGAAAATTCCAAATAGAATCATGAAAAGTCAGACGTGACTGAAATAACAAAACAAGAAACAACAGAGATAAGGCATGTTTAAAAAAGAAAATAACATAGAATGTCTTACCCAAAAGAGTTATAAAAAAGTGATAAGGGAATTCATATAAGGAAGAAATAAATATCACTTTTTTTTTTCTATGAGAGCTTTCCTGATCTATTGGACACTGGTACAGACTTGAAAGAATTTGAGCAGGGAGAGATAGAGAAGAAAGGATTTCCTAGATATAGAGAGAAGGGAAAACAAGGACTATATTTGAGGGAGGGTGAATAATATGTTTTAATTCAAGTATACTGTGTAAAGGAAATAACAGTAGTTTGGAGCCCTATAATAGAAGTCCTTGAATGCCAGACTAAGCTGTTTAGACATGATTCCTTAGGCAGTGGGAGTCTTTGGAGGTTTGTGAACAAAAATGTGATAGATAAATTTCACAGTAGTGTGAAGGATGGATTAGATTTGAAAAGCAAAGAGGGCTGGGGGGTGGATTGGGATGAAAACAATTAAGAGGGCATTTTAATAGTCTAGACCAAAATTAGTAATGAAGGCCTGACTAGAAAGCAGCAGAATAACTAGACAATATCTAGAAGGCAGCTGTGGCTATAATAAATTTTGCAGAGATGAAATTAATAGTACTTGAAAACTTGATTGGTGCCTGGATTCAAGGAAAATTGTATTGTTTGAGATAGATCAAAAAGAAGCGCAGGTTTCAAAAGAAAAATAATGACATTTAGATATTTTAAGCATTTGTTGTTTAGTAGGAAATCTAATGAAATTACTAGGTAATTAAAATTGTGAATTAAGAATCTCCAGGTAGAGGTCAAGTCTGGAGATACAAAAGGTTGAAGCTATGGTAGTGAATGAAGTCACTAAGGGAGATGCTGTCTAGATAGAAGTGCAAGACTAGTGAACACGTATTTTAAGGAGGGAGAAGGAGAAAAAGGATTCATTAAGGAAATAGACAAGTAGAGGAAAATGAAATGAAAATTTAAAAAGTGAAAAGGAAAGGAGCCTAACAGTACCATATTTCAAACTATACTACAGTGTAGTAGTTCTCACAGCAATTTGGTACTTGTTACAAAATGGAGAGGTTGACATGTGAAATAGATTAGGTAAAAAACATTTAAAAAACAAAAACAAAAACAAAAAAAAAAACCTAGGAGCCTAGATTTCAGTGAAGACTCACTGTTAGAAACTACTGGAAGAACTGGAAAACAACATGGCAGAAATTAGGTTTAGACTAACACTTCATACCCTATATCAAGATAAGCTCCAAATGGATTTGTGCCCGTTTATATATAAAGGGTCACATTATAAGCAAATTACAGAAATAAAAGAATTAATTTGCCAGGTTTAAGAATAAGAGAAATTTGTGACCAAAGAAGGAGTACCGCAGACCACAAAAGATAAAATGGACCATTTTGATTACATAAAATTCAAAAGTTTTTGCGTAATATCCAACATAGCTAAGTTTAGAAGTGAAACAGTTTTCTGAGTTTATAAATGGGCACAGAATTTTTGCAACAAGTTTCTTTGATAAAGATCTTATTTATTGATAGTTATATGGACAGAGAAGTCCTCAAGAGAAGAAATTAAGTTATGTATAGCTATATGAGAAAGTACTCCAAATCAGCAATAGAGAAATGCACATTAAAACAATTATGAAATTCCACTTCACATCTATGAGATTGGCAAAGATGACAAGAAAATAAAAGTTGGAAGAACTACAGAAATTATAGGCATATTGATGCACTTATAAATGGGTCCAGCTGAAAAGCAATTTAGACTTATACACCAAAAAATGCATGCCCTTTGACCCAACTACCACTCCTATGCCTATTCCACAGAAATAAAAGAAGGAAAAATCCTGTATGTGCAAAAATGCTTATGGTTGCTCCTTTTGCAGTAGCAAAAAAGAAAAATAACCAAAATCTTGAAAACTAAGGGATGTTCATTAGTTATAGAAATAGTTGGGAGACAAATTGTGATACATGAATATAATGGAATAAATACTTCTGTGCTATAAGAAATGAAAGAAAATGAAGTAGGAGAAAGAAAAGTGTACGGTATAATGGAAACCCAAGGTAGAGAAAAAATACCCAGAGGGGTTTATAATCAATTTATCATCTAATAGCATTGGTTATACATTTATATGAATATAACTTAATATCTTATAATGAATATAAAATATAACATACTACATAAAAATGTATCCACAAGTTCAGTAAAAAGACAACTAAGGAATGATCATTCACTGGATTTGGTCATTGGTAGAAACTAAGTGAATTAGCAATAAGGAAATAGAATGCAATAGAATATGCTTTTTTTTTTTGACAAAGTTAGCAGTAAATGAAGAGATATAGGGAGGTAGTTTGAAAAGGAGTTAAGAACAAAAGAAGGTTTTTGTTTTAAACAGGTAAGTTCAGTGTGTGTACACACACACACACACACACACACACCCCTAAGCTAATTTAACCTTGGAAAAAATGAGGGTGATTAAAGTCTTTTCTCATATTTGTAGTACTTAAAACATCTTGTTTTACACAAAATGTGAGCTTTGTTAATTACCACCACTTCCATTCTCCTTCGGCCTTTTCCTTTTTAAGGGTGTTGATCTAATTCCCTTAAACAAAGCTATGAGGATCTAGAAGTTAGACCAACTCTCCAGAGCCTCCAAGGAGTCTGATTACTGATTCTTTCTCAAAGTATTAAAGTAGAACAACATGAATCAGGCTAAAGTGAATGTTAACTGAGCACAACAGAAGTTCAGTGCTCCCAGAATAAAAGATGCCATTCTTCTTGGTCTGTGCCCTTTCAAACCTTTTGAGCTTTGGACCCTTGTAGATCCCAGGAGAAGAAAAGAAAGATGATGTTAACCTAAGTAGATCTTAAGTTTGTCTCTACCTTTCATGTCACTATAGAATTTTGCTTGACCTAGGCAAAATTGCTCCACTTGGTCCAGATCTGATCCAAATATTGTTCATATTCAGATCCTCCTGACCCACACTCTCAGGGCTCAGCTGTCCTTGGAGACGTTTCCCATCCCATTATTTACCTGGAGTAACTACCATCCTTTCCCTACTGGAAATAGTCTCTTTCTTTCTCTTAACCTTTCTGTATTGCAGCCCCATATGATGAAAATGATCTGGAGGAAGATGTGGATACTGAGCCTGCAGAGATGGAAGGAGAGGCTGCAGAGGATGGGGACACTGGAGACACTGGTGCTGAGTTGGAGGATGGTAAGGGTAATGAAAGAAGTGAAGAGGAAATCATATTGTAGCAAACCCCAAACTGCATGTGGGAACACCACAATAAGTAATTGGGAACAAGTTTAAAAACAAAAGCAAACAACCTAAGACTGCCAACTCAAAAAATGACCACAGAAAGCAATAAATGGAAAGGACAGTCTCTTAACTTCCTTTCTGGCCCAGCTGACAATATGGAATGTACCTTAGTGTATACACCTTCAAAGTGAAGCTAATCAGAAATTCACCCGGATGACCCCAACGGGGTAATTCTTTGGCTTTAGGCAAAATTCCCTAGATTAGAAGTATCCTCTTAAATATGGCTTGGATCAGAGTAAGAAATTGGGAAAATTTTAATAAAATAAGTAAAAATACAATAAAACATAGATAGCATTGCATTTTAAAACTAATGTTCATCTAGCAGGGGTCTTTTGTTTATACATATATAATTTGTATATACAAATTAGTGGCCCCCATTTCTATTTGAGTTCCTCTACACTAGAAAATTATTGGCCCCAGGAATATACTGTTAGTTAGGAACAAGAAAAATATGACCCAGTTCTATTCAACAATAATTTTTTTTTTATTAATTACCTGTTATATGCAAGGCTCAAGAGAAATAAAGAAAAGCCCCTACTTTCATAGAGCCTACATTGGACTAGTTACAAGGATCAGGATCATTTTGTATAAGAGGTAGCACCTGAGCTGAGTCTTAAACTGGGGTAATCTCTGCAGAGGCACAGAGGGAGGAAATACATAAAGCAGCAGAAAAGAGAAAGAAACAGGAAACTGGTGTTTATGGAGTGGGGTATAGAGAGCAGTGTAGGCTTAGGGAGATTGTGAAGGGTAAAGAAGCTCTGGCTGGGAGACCACAGGGGATAATGTCTAAACATTGAAAAGTAGATATGTGCGATTAAGTCATGTGCTCTGCAGGTGCACCATATTATTTCTTTTTTTATTTGTGACTTCTCCTAATGACATTATTGTTCCTCAGTTTAAAAAAAAAATTGCGATGTATTGAGACTAAGTATTCTCTATATATGGGGCAGCTAGGTGACACAATAGATAGAGCACCAGGGCAAAAGTTGGGAAGACTTACTGAGTTCAAATCTGGCCTCAGATACTTATTAGTTGTGTGACTCTGGGCAAATCACTCAGTTTCTTCATCTGTAAAATGAGCACAATGAGTCAGATATAACTGCAAAGTACTCAACAACATCATTAAACTAGATAAGGTGCTTTGGAATGTGGAAGATACTCTTCACCAATTTTTTTAGAAGGAAAATCAAGACCACAGGCAGTACTTTAAGAGAAAGGATTCAGCAGAGATTGAAAAAGAAAGCACAAACTTGAAGGGATAGAAGTGTAATTGGTTTATTTTATGGCCTCAAGTCAAAAGCATTTATTAAATACCTATTATGTATCCAGCACTGTGCAAAACACTGGACATACAAAGAAAGATAATCCCTGCTCTCAAGGAACCTACTTTCTTTTTTTTTCTTTTTTTAAAAATTAACAATAGCTTTTTATTTTTAAAAAATATATACAAAGATAGTTTTCCACATTCAGCTTTGCAAAACCTGGTGTTCCAAATTTTTTCCCTCCTTCCCCACTTCCCACTTCCCCTAGACAGTAATTAATCCAATATAAGTTAAGCATTTGCAATTCTTCTAAACATATTTCCACATTTATCATGTTGCACAAGAAAAATCAAATCAAAAGGGAAAAAATGAGAAAGAAAAGCACAAGCAAATAGACAACAGCAACAAAAAGGTGAAAATACTATTTTGTGATCCATAATCAGTCAAGGGCCCCATTTTTTTTTTTTTTTTGCTGAGGCAATTGAGGTTAAGTGACTTGCCCAGGGTCACACAGCTAGGGAATGTTAAATGTCTGAGACCAGATTTGAACTCAGGGCCTCCTGACTTCAGGGCTGGTGCTCTATCCACTGCATCACCTAGCTGCCCAAGGGCCCCATTTCTAATGAAGGAGATGGCATTTGTAAACAACTTTGTATAAACAAGATTATAGACAGACTAAATTGGGGATAATCTCGGAGAGGAGGGACTAAGGCTAAGGTAAATAGGAAAAGTTTCTTGCAGAAGTTGATATTTCAGCAAAGGCTTGAAAGAAGCCAAGGAAATGAGGCAAAAGTGAGAATAGAGAGAGTTGTAGAATTGAGGCACATCCTGAGAAAGTTCCTAGTGTCTTATTCTATGAACTGCAAAGAAGCCTGAGTCACTAGAGTAAAGAGGATGCTGGGGTGGGAAGTGGATTGTAACATGTAATTGGTATAGGACAAGGCTAAGTTTTGGAAAGCTTTACAAGTGAGAAGACTTTCATTGGCAGGGAGTCTTCAGAGAATCAGAAGGTTTAAAAGACAGGGCTGATCAAGGTAGAAGGAGAGAAGCAGAGGAAAGTGAGCCATGGGCTTTGAACCATGAGTTTGGAGGGGGGCAGGCGTATGGATCACTAGAGCCAAGGTGTTTTATAAAGTAAAAGTCCTCATAGAATCCTAATGGAACCAGACTGAGAGACTTGCACAGGATTCCATGAAGCAGATGCCCATCAAATTTTACCTGTGTCATGAGTTCTAAAGACTGCATTTTATGCTAAACTGGATAGTAGCTGGCATTTACATGATATTTTAAAGTTTGTGAAGTATAGTATCTCATCAATTCTGTAAGAACCCTATGAAATAGGTACTATTATTATTCTAATACCAGTGTAGATAATAGATATTCTCCAAAGAATTTAAAATGGGTATCCCAAAGGACATTGATGAATATAACCAGAGTAAAGGGCTCGTAGCAATGTTTGATTAGAAAATATGGTGGGCAAGTTCCATGGCAAGGGCGAGGGAAAGCTGATGTACTTCACAGGTGTTCTCCTGATGACAACAGAAAAGGAAGAAGAGACATGAAGGAAAAAAAACTGAGAGAGGTGAAGTGATAATTTTCTCAGGAAGCATCTGAGACAGGATTTGAACTCTTTCTGACTTCAATATCTCCCATATTACCTACTTGAGTACAATTAATGAACATTAGAATAGGTTTCCCTTGGAGCCCATTAGGATTTGCTACAACCTGAAAAGGTAGGAGATTTGGAAAGGAAAGACAATAAGAATTTATATATAGAATATTTTACTGATTTCCTTCTCTCAGATCAGCGGTGGTCTGATGACATCCCATCTGATGCTGAAGCTGAGTTGGGTTTACAATGCCAGGAAGCAATAAAAAAGGAGCTGAAGCTTGATGTGTCTGAGAAGGAAGAGGAGTTGCCAATCTCTCTACCAGACCAGCAAAAAGAAGGTAACCTTCTAACAAGAGAAATGATTTCATACCAGTGAGTGACAATGTGGGGAGGAATATGGGGATCATCTAGTAAAAGGTAATTCAGAGACTCTGCCAGATCCTCTGAATACATAGAATCACATCCAGAGGACTTGGAAATTAGATATAGAAACAATTGGTATGGAAGGAAAAATTAGTCTAATTTGGGTGCTCTTCCACCTTCTATCAGTTATACTATCAGTCCATCTTTTCCTCCTCAATATTTTCTCCTTTCAATATTTTCTTTTGTTATTATTATTATTATTTTTGCTAAGGCAATTGGGGTTAAGTGACTTGCCCAGGTTCACACAGCTAGGAAGTGTTAAATGTCAGAGACCAGATTTGAACTCGGGTCCTTCTGAATTCAGGGTTGGCGCTCTATCCACTGCACCTCTCAACATTTTCAGCAACAATCCTGGTCCTCATACTTTCCAGTCTAACCATTCCTTCTTTCTTTCTTTTTTTTTTTTTTTTTTTTGCTGGATCATCGCTCATGACAAACAGCTGATTGTCCTTCTTCCTAAACTACACCTTTTTCCAAATTTCCCTGTTTCTTTTGAGGGCTTCTGTGTCTCCCAAGTTCTTATCCTTGTCATTATTCACAATTCCTCATTCTCTTTCACTTGTCCCAGTCATTGACAAGTCTTGTAGTTTATATATCTATAGCATCTTTCATTCCATAACTACTCACGCACACAGCCACCACCTAACTTCAGGCCATCATCACTTCTCATCTAGACTACTAAATCAGGCCTCCTAATTAGTTTTCCTTGCCCAAGTATTTTCTTCCTCTACCTTCAACAACTTAGATGTAGAACTGTCCCCCTTGGGTGGAGTGTTCTGTCCTCTTCTTTCTCATGTATTTCGTGATTTCTTTCAAGACTCAACTTAAATCCCACCTTCTTGTTAGGAGGCCTTTCCTTTCCCCAAATTCATGTTTTGCCTTTTCAATTTTTTCTTTCTTATCTAACCTACCTTTAAAAACATAAGGGAGAGAGAGCATGGGCAAGCATAGTACAAGATCAGCAGACATAGGTAAACCACAGTTATATCATAAGAGGGAATGCCCACATTTATATTCAGATTACAGATTCATTTGAACCATTGTTCTCTACCAGTTTATCTGACTTGTTGCTTTTTTCTCCTAAGGTCCCTCTCCACACTCTAGCCCTAGCAAATCTCCTCTAGAAAGTACTGGTCTCCTCTCCACAATTAGCAGAGCCAAAGCAGAGGTAAGCCTTTCATGGGATTTTTGGGTCCAGGTACACCATAAAAAATTAGAATTACTGATGGTAATTTTCATCTTCCTTGGGGAAACTATCTCAATCAAAGATGAGAGCACTCTGAATCTGTCACCCTAAGGAAATGCAAATTCTGTTTCATTTCCTAACAGGATTGCCAAAGATTTAACAGAAGCTACTGGTATATTTTGAAAAATCATGTTAATTGGAGAAGTAGTATAGTATGAGACAAAGGTCAATAATGGACTGAAATTCTAATCCTACTGATTTGCTGTGCTTCTTCAAAATGCACATAATTATTTAATACCTCTGGGTTTTGTTTTTGGTTTTTTTTTTTCACTTTAAATTATGACAATAATATAATACCTCACATGATATAATATGAAGATCAGCAAAATAACATCTATTAAAAAAAGCTTTGAACTCCCAGAAAAGTCAGAATTAACATTAATTCTGTTGAAAATTGTGGTCCTTTGGAGCACCAGCCCTAAAGTCAAGAGGACCTGAGTTCAAATCTGGCCTCAGACACCTAACACTTCCTAGCTGTGTGATCCTGGGCAAGTCACTTAATCCCAAATGCCTCAGCAAAGAAAAAAAAGAAAAGAAAAGAAAATTATGGTCCACATATCATTACTATGAATAGCTATCTTATATGCCTTAATACTTTAGAGTTTTGTTAGGTGATAACTGAGTTCCAGGTTGGCATAACTGTGTTTGCTGGTAGAAATTTAAGAAGAAATTAAATCATTAAGAAAGAATGTAAAATGTATTAGAGGTGCCTGAGGGCATTAAAAAGCTTGAAAACTTTTAATTTATAATTTCTACAGATAACCTCCTAACTGAGTCATTAAATTACAGTTTAAGAAGACTCTTCATAATGAATAAACAGTATGGAAAATAAAAATTGACACCTCTAAGAAAGGAATTTCTCTGGCCTCAGACACTTAACATTTCCTAGGTTTATGACCCTGGGCAAGTCAGCAAAAAAAAGAAAAAAAAAAGAAATTTCTTTATACTTTATAAACTTTAAACCAACCATACGGCTATATCAGAAGGTGTTCAGTGCATTTGTGTTCTCCTATTTCTTTCTTTCTTTTCTTTTTTTTTTCTCCCTGAGGCAATTGGGGTTAAGTGACTTGCCCAGGGTCACACAGCAGGGAAGTGTTAAGTGTCTGAGGCCAGACTTGAACTTCAGGGTGCTCTAAACACTACACCAACTATCTGCCCCTGAGAAAAGAATTGTTAAAGGGACAAACTTTAAGAACTAAATAACTTCTGCTTATCTGCTTTTTTGGAGGGTAGGATGCTCAAGTTCCCTTCTCTTCAGTTTTCATCAAAGAGAAATCTCCGGAGGAGCGTTTTTTCCCAGATATTTTCCTCATCAAAGAGAAGCCAGAAGTTGAAATCCCCAGCGATCGGAAGGTTTTGGAGACTTCGGCATCCCTGTCTCCTATCCGCTCCCAGCCAGCAGCACTGCCAGAAGCCATGATCCCCACTTCTTCAGTTATGTCCGGACCTGGGTCCCCTTCAGCAGCTTCTACTTCGCCTTCCACACAACTTCCCATCTGCTCTCAGCCGCAGCCTTCCTCGGAAACATCCATTCCTTCTCCCACAGAGTCTCCTATATGTTTCCAGCCCAGTCCAATCATAACATCCACTCCTCTGGTCTCACTCACCCGTAAAGACCAAGATGGTTCAGTGGAAAAGACACGCAGCCCTGCTGCTTCAGATGAACCCATAAAACGGAGTGATCTCGTGGAAGAATTCTGGTTAAAGAGTGCTGAAATACGCAGGAGCCTAGGGCTCACCCCGGTGGATAGAAAAAAGGGCACTGAACCGAGTTTCACTTTGCCCAGCCTTGAGCCTGTGTCCCTTAAATCCTATTCCACCAAGAAGGTGTCTCAAGATGAAGAAATCCATCTCTTAAAGCCCCAGCCTTCTCCTAGAAGGCTGGGCGTCCCAAAGCTAGACAGCGACCAGCCGTCGCTGCTCACTCCCAAATCTCCGTCGGATAAAGAGCTGAAGAGCTTGATCCATGAGGAGAGGAAAGACTTGTCCAGCAGTTCTGGCCTGGGTCTTCACGGGAGCTCCTCCAACATGAGGACCCTGGCCAGTCAGAGCTTTAATACCTCCGACTCCACCATGCTCACGCCACCTTCCAGCCCCCCTCCGCCTCCACCCCCGGATGAGAAGCCCGCGACCCTTCGAAGGAAGAAGCAGGCTTCCTGGCAGAATGAAGTCGAGCCCTCCCCTAGCACTCCCGCCGGAGCCCTCAGGCAGCCCCCCCAGGAGCCCACCCCGCCGTCCAGAGAAGAAGTGCGGAAGTCATTTGTGGAAAGCGTCGATGAGATCCCATTCGCCGATGACGTGGAAGACACCTACGATGAGAAGACAGAAGACACGAGCTTCCAGGAGAAGTTCTTCACTCCCCCCAGCTGCTGGCCCTCCTCAGAAAAGCCTGTCTCCCTCCCCTCAGCCAAAGAAAACGGCAGGTTGCCTGCTTTGGAAGGTGAGCCCCAGCAGCAGAAAAGGGGGCTGCCGGCGGTGTCTCCAGAAGCCAAGGAACTGGCCAAGGAGCGGATGAGAGCCAGGGAGAAATCTGTGAAGAGCCAGGCACTGCGAGACGCCATGGCCAAGCAGTTAAAAAAGATGAAAGAGATGGAGATGGCAGCAGCTACTGCGACCGGAACCTCCAGGGTCTCCAGCAAAGCAGCTTCCTTGCCTTCCAAGAGCAGAGAGCCCCTGGTCTCAGAGCCCCTCAAGCCATCAGCTCTCAGGAGATCCGAGGTACCCACCCTGAAGCATGAGGCGACCAGCGAGGAGTTCCTTTCCCCACCGTCTGATTCAGGAGGTCCTGACGGCTCCGTCACTTCCTCTGAAGGCTCTAGTGGGAAAAGCAAGAAAAGGTCTTCCCTCTTCTCCCCTCGGAAGCACAAGAAGGAGAAAAAGACCAAGAATGAGGGCCGGCCACTAGAAAAGCCCGGAGGGAATGTCCTGGAGGAATCAGCCGCCAAGCCTAAGTCTTTGTGGAAATCAGTATTCTCAGGGTACAAGAAGGACAAGAAGAAGAAGACGGACGATAAATCCTGTCCCAGCACTCCATCCAGCGGTGCCACAGTGGACTCCGGGAAGCGTAAGATGTCTCCGATGGTCCGAACAGGTATGGTCAATACAGAGACTTCCACAGACACCAGGAAAGTCACCTCATAGCTTTAAATCCTCCCCACCCTTTACATCTTTATTTGCAATGAATGAGACCTAAAGGAAGGAAACCAGTTTGTTTAAAATGAATGAAAATATCATCACTGCTAGAATACTTTGGTATGTTGTTTTTGTTTGGGGGATTGACTATATTCTTTGACAAATAATAGTAGCCAAGTTGTCAGGGTACACTCTGTGGAGAGAGCCACGCTCACAATGGACAGAATTTGTCACTTTTTTAACCTTGTTTCTCCTTTTCTTAGAGCTGCAACTGCGTCGACACCTGAGTTTCTCAGAAGACTCTGATCTCTCCAGTGATGATGTCCTGGAGAGGTCCTCCCAAAAGTCTAAGCGAGAGGTAGGCCCAGACAAATGAGCATTAATGGTGTCCCGTTTAGGTTCCCATGGTCTACTAAATGCACTGTTGATGATTGGTAGGGAGAAGAATGTTTTCTAAGACACAGGAAAAAAAAAAAAAAACCCAACCCTATGACTAGTTGTTGAATTTCCCTTCAAGAAAGTCAGTTCCTTCTGTTGTTCTTAGAAGAAGGAGTTTCTGTCTCTGCAGAACAATAGACTTCAATTCAATCTTGAAAAATAGGTCTTTCTTAAGTGCTTCTATCACTGAACAAGGAACAGGAGCCCCTCAGTAAGCATCCTTTACTGTCCTGGTAGAAAAGGAGGGCTTACTCTCTTTGGAGAGATGAGCAATTTTTATTATCTCTTCAGTTCTTTTCCATGTTGAATTGCAACAACTTTCCCAAAGGGGGAAAGAAAACTATACACTCTTCTCTCCAAGTTTCCCAGAGCATTGGCTTGGGTTTTGCCTGTATCACAGACTCTCAGAGGCAGACCAGTCTGATTGATTACAAGGGTAATCATAGACCACAGTTACAGTAGAGCAGACACAAATAGTTCATTTTGACCTGAAACATCATCTGTAATTCTGACCATATCTCTTTAAGAAACATCCTTGATTGAACAAAAATTATTCATTGAAATTGGGTAATATTTTTACTTCATCTTTTCCCCAAGTCTTTGCCAAGTCAGTATCTCCTCTTCCAGCTCAGTCCAATCAGGTACCCAGTCAGTCTAGGTCTGAACCAACATAAAGCATAGGAAGCAAGGAGTTCAGATAGACCATCACTCTGGACATTTATGTTCTCCAGCATAGAACATGATAAATGTGATTCTCATTGAATATTCCCCATCTAGTTTCCCAAAATTATAACACTGATGCTGAACCTTAATTACCTGTGGAACCTTATGAGAAACCCCTAGTGTTGTGTTCAGTTTTAGAAGCCACATTTTAAGAAGGGATATTAGTTGGGATAGCATCCAGACAAATAGCACTAGAATAGTGAAGGTCCTTAAGTTTTGCTACATAAGGAAGTTTGAAGGAATTGGATTTGTTTAGCCTGGAGAAGAAGGGACTAAGTGTTTAAAGAGTTATTTCTCCGAAGAGGGAATAGACTTGTTTTCTTTGAACCCAGAAGACAGAACAAGTAGCAACAAAGGAGGAAATATAGACTTGAAGTAAGGAAAAAGGTCTTATAATTAAAAACCCTCCCCAAAGTATGATAGAATGCATCAATCAGCCGATTAACATTTAATAAACAATTACATTGTAGCAGACACCAGGAGCACCAATCAAAAATAGTTGTAATGTAAACTGCCTTCATGAAGTTTACATTTGTTGAAAAGAGATGTCTGAACTTGGTAGATAGCAGGTCTGTTGAACAAAAATGAAATAACCATTTATTATAAAAATACAGTTGATTAGGTGGCCTGAGAGCCCTCTTCCATCTCTGAAATTCTGTGATTCTGGTTGATGAGATGATATCCCTTGTAGGAAGGTCTTTGAAAAATATTAAGTTGTACTCCAAAATTATTTTTGTCTCATTATCAACTTTACCTTAATTTAGTGGTGAGTTAAACCATATGACAGAGTTTCCAACTGTGGTTATTTATGTTGTGGAATGATCTCTCTCATTAACTGCAAGTCCTGCAAGAAAATTAATCAGCCCTGGCAGATTGGTTGAGATGCTTTTGCCAAGGCCAGCATTGGAACAACACTGGCCATTTACTGCGGCATCTCCAAGAGCCTGGCAAACATTAATGACAAAAGGGATTTCCTTTCTTCCCCATGACCCAAATGAACACAAGAACCACAGTCATAGAATGGGCAAGCATCTGATAGATCATCTAGTATCTTAAATCTTATAGTTTTGAAGATAAAAAGGAACCCAAATGTTCAACTTCCTCATTCTGAGATGAACAAACAGACCCAGAGAGGTTAGATAATTTGCTTGAGGCAACATAATTAATTATTGGTAATGCCAGGACAAGAACTAGGTCTATACTCTCAGGACATTTTACACTACATCAGACTGATGCAGTTTCTAAGAGTAGAAAATAGGACATCAAACTTAATGGAACATTTAGATTAGTAGAATTTACACAGTAAGAAGGGAAGACCCATAATTGAAACACTCGATGATCCTAGGCAGGAAAATGAATCCCTTTGGATCTACTAACTCCATGTCTGAATCAGAGCTTTGCTTGTCTTTTCCTGATAAAATTTTAAATTTGGTATAATCAAGACAATTAATTAGCACTGTCTCAGCAATTGCTATGATCCTATTACTAAAGGCTGAATGTGTTGCTCCCAACACTACCTTCATCTTGCTGTCAGGATTAGTAGATGAAAGGAGCAGCAAGAAATCTTTAATCCATACTGGATACAGGGAACAATGAAAGTAGGAATAATAGGGAAGCAGCATGGAAACTATGATGGATTTAGAGGCAATACCTAGCTTGCCTCATTTCTACTCATATAACCAAGTCATTAATCTTTGTTACTTTATCTTTAAAATGAGATGGTAAAACCTTTCCTCTAAATCTCTTTATTCTGTCCATCTACTAACTCTACTGTGGTCTGGTGTTTAAAGCAAATAAATAAACAGATGAATAAATGAATGAATGGATAGATGAAGGAGAGCCACTGGTATTCATCATTCAGTAGATTTAAAGCTAGAAGGAATCTTGACATACTAGTAGTACAACTCCCATTTTTCATATGAGCAATAACTGAGGCTTAGAGAATTTAAACTCCCTGTCTAAAGTCACAGAGTGAGAATGTGCTGGGTATGTTGACTCCAAATCCAGCATTCAGTCCTCTTTGAAACCTTAGAATCACAAGACTTAAATTTGAATCTCAGTTCTTATAGTTGCTAGCTGTATAACTTTGGGCAAATAATATCATTTCTCTAAATCTCATTTTTCTCAGTTTAAAAATGAGCAGAGCAATATTAGTCCTGCCTGCTCACAGGATTGCTTTCTCAGAGGGGGACTGATGTATTCAGTGTCAAAATTCAAATCTGATGGGTTCACACTCCAAAAACAACATATGGCTTATGAGTAGCCTCTGGTGAACCTGCCTTTCATTATGAGTCAAATAAATGCAAAGAGCTATACTAAAATGGCTTAAGAAAGTGTCTATGAAATATCCCTCTTCTCCTAATAAACCTTGGACACAAATACACAGAATGAAAGAGTAAACAAAAACTTGATTCACCACTATTATAGTGGTGAATACATGGCTAAGGCAACTCATGTCTCAGGTACTGCATCCTTTCTTGTGGTATTCTCATTTTACTTCCCCCTCATTGCAGCATCAGTCATTCAGTTAGATTCTCCAGCCTTGATCTCTTCACAACTCATCTCCCAATTGAATTCATGGTTGCATCTCTTTGTTGTTTCTTGGAGCTGTTTCCTGTCTTGAATGTTGCCTACATCTGCCTCTCTGGAGCGTGCATCTCTGCTCTCTGTCTCTGTTTAACTCTGAATCTGCAGAACAGTCAACAAGACTAATTTGTGCTTTAAATTCTAAACTTTTTTCAAAATTGTAATTGTCAGTGACCAGTCTTTTTTCAGCCACCGGCTTCCCTTCCAATTCAAAGAACTTTTTCATACTTTGGAAATGGATGTCAAAGAATATCAAATTCTTTGCTTCTCTTAACAACCCCTTACTTGATTAAATAGGTCTCAAAAGAAACCAAATACCCCTCACCACATAAAGAAAATTCTTGATAAGCTTTAAGACACTATATGATTGTGATTATTATTGTTGTTGTTATTACATTAATAATAATTGGCTTTTGAAAAATTACCCATACATATGTTTTGCAAATAAAAAGCTTTAATAAAAAAATAATAATTGGCAATGAGAAGGCTATTAAATATGAATCACCTTATATCAGATCCAAATTTCTCTCAGCAGATGACACTTTTGGGGAATTTTTTTCAGGTTACTTATCAGTACTCTGCTGTACCTCGTCTATATCCATAGGAAAGTAATCCTTGCTATTATAAAGGAAAGAAACTCTTGTCAAATTCAATTGTGTTAATGAATATTCCTAAGTGTATCTGTTGTCATATATGTAATAACAAATGTAGATAATCTAACCTATATAGATGTTGAGAGGAAGAGAAGATACTTTAAATAAAGGTACTCTAAATAGAATTTTCTGAAAAAAGGTAAGGGAAAAGGGAAAATCTTTTGACAAAACTAAAGTTTATTGAGATGCCACTGCCAGAAGCTTTGGAATAGATGGCATCCACTAAGTTTTTGCATACTCTACCATACCAAGTTTATCATTCATGAAGTCTTGTTTAACATTTTTTTTAAAAAAAATTAATTTTAGTCCTGTGTATGTTTTAAGCATCTAACTGATTTTGCTCCATTTCTGTGTGTTCTTTTAATATTAATTTATTTTAATTATTGTTATTGTTACTGTTTTGTTTGTTTTCTGTATCCAATTTAAAGTCGATTTATGTACCACACGTCTTGGCATTCAGGAGATCATATTCATCAAAGGTAGTATCTCCATTCCCATTGGCTGGCCATTGCATGCATTTTTGTTATTAACCAGACCAACCCACCATGCCTGACTCTCCAACCACATCTTCACTAATCCTGACCATACATGCATGGAATTTTAGCCAACAAAGACAGCAGAATTTCTTTTAGATGTGTCATTAAAAAAATTTTAAAAGTAGAATCCTACCATTCGGCTGATTAGGATGCATGTGGTTTATCTCTAAGGCTCATAAGAGGGAAATGTAGCTCTCAGGGTAGAGCTCTGCAAAAGCATCAGCCGTGACTGAAAGTTTTTATCTCAGTGATTTTAAACCCCATTGTGAACATACAAGACACAGATGAACTATATAACTGATAGCATTACCTAAATGGTACCTAATGTCAATCCTGTAGAGAAGGCATTGTAATTAATAATATAATATCTCTTTTTTGAATTTAAAAATTCCTTTTCTTTGCCTCTCTTTTTGCTTTCTGAAATAGAATAAGGAGAGCATTCTATATAAAATTCCAGTGTAGCAATTTGGGTCACTTTCCTTTTATACTTGTTGAAAGGTTTATTCAAACCATCTTTGACTCCCACTTAATCCTAATGACCTTCATCTGTAGACCAATGCTGTCATTTCCACCAGTGTAGTTACTTTGGGATTAGAGTTTCTCATTCCCTCTGATAGCCCTTTGATGACCACGGAGAATAAAGCAACTTCAAATCCTATGGGACTTCTATCTAAATTTATCAAAATTTAGATTGTATCAAATTTAACTTATTTAAATTTGAAGTTTAAATAAATTTTAAAATATCAAAATTTAACCCAAAACCACTCTAGTTCTTTCTTTAAACCATAATTGACTGTACTCAATGGAAAGTTTGAACTTAACTGATATTTTCCCAGATTTAAATTAGAATCCATCCAGTACTTTCATTCAGACAATTTTCAGACATGTCTGACTCATTATGACCCCATTTGGGGCTTTCTTGACAAAGATCCTGAAATTGTTTGATGTTTCTTTCTCTGCCTCATTTTATAAATGAAGAATTGAGGCAAACAGGATTAAATGACACTAAGTATATGAGGCTGGATTTGAGGTCAGAAGATAACTCTTCTTGACTTCAGGCCCAGTCTATTGTACCACCTAAATGTCCACCCAGTACCCACCTCAAAAATGAATTTCCTTAAAACAAACTTGAAAAGATTATTCATTTTGTGCAATTGGGTTTTGACATCAGATATTAAAAATTACAAATGAGAAATTGCATGGATAGAGAGAGCCGACTTCAGAGTTAGGAAGACTTGAGTGAACAAGTCCTATTTTTGCAATATGCTGGCTATATAATATTGCAGATTACCTTCAGGCAGCTCCCTAAGACTGTATGGAAATTGCAGAGCAGGTGCCAGTATGCTTTTTAATAAGGGGAATTTTTTTATGCAATATTCCCTTTCTAAATGACCTAATCCAAAAAAAAGTTAAGGATACAGAATTTCTTTCATATCTTTTTAATGTACTTCTTAGACAAGATATACTAGAAAAACATTATGCCAGATTTTGCGTGTATCCAGGTATACCTACACAACACACATATACATTTTTGTGCATTTGTATGTCTCCATTAATGCATGTTATGCAGATATACATATATGTGTGTACATACATATATGAATATACATATCTACATATGTGTTGCAGGGCTCTATTTGAAGAATTCCTTAAGATGTGCAGACATATGTAATAAACTTTTCCTTTAGGAAAGAGATGCCCTTTTAATTCACCTACAATTAATTCCCCTTTGTTTAATGTTCTAATTATTAGTAAAAGATATATGATCATTAATTCCTCAAGCGCTGTATAACTTCTGGAACAAGAGGAAAATTTTATTTAGGAATCTCCGGCGCCTGCCTTCTGTCTGTGTCAGAAAGCATTGCCCCCTGCACTGTGAGCACCTCTGTGGAAAGACAATTGTTCACCTGTCGATGTTCCAACAAGGAAAGACTGTCCCTAGAGATGGGGTCTCCCACCCTGTCCTCAGCTGTCTGTCTGCCTCACCCAGCCCAGGTGAGGCAGACACCTGATAGGAAAACCTTTTCCTTTTCTTTCCAGCAGAGAACTTACACTGAGGAGGAGCTAAATGCCAAACTGACCAGGCGGGTGCAGAAGGCTGCTCGGAGGCAGGCAAAGCAGGAAGAACTCAAGCGACTGCATAGAGCCCAGGTAATGTCCTCTGGTTTGAGGATGACAGACAGACCCAAGCAGAAAATCTAGCATCCTGTCATCCTTATCTTCAGACATGCTTCTTATCCATTAATCATCCTATGAAGGTGAAGAATAAAAAACAGGAGGGAGGGAAGCACTCATTTAGCCTCCCAGCCCCTCCATTTCTAAAATTCTAAATTGCAGAACACTATTGGAGAAGTCCCCTCTCTGAGAGCTTCCCTGCACCAATGAAATATTTGAACCAAAAAAAAAAAAGTATATAGAATAAGAATAGCTACAGTCAATCTCTGTTGTTTCCCTGTTTTTGTTTTTTTTAGTAATTTGAGAGATAATCCCACAGTATTGTTTGTGTTCATCAGAAAGCCTTGGCTCTGTACAGGCACACACATTCCTACTTTGTAGAGCTATTAATAAACATATTTATAACATACTTATAAATATATTTATTACTAATAATAATACATATTAATAAAAATAAATGTGAGGGTTTCATAAAGTCCTAGTCTTGGCTGGATCATTGAAAAAGCTACCAAACTTTATGCCATAAGATTTGCCATACTCTTGGATTTTGATGTTAAGTGAAGATTAGTCAGCTACCATCGAAGCTATAAAAACCCAATCCTAAAAATTTCCTGCCCCAATTTTGCTGGACAAATAGGAAATGTGAATTCCCTCCTGTTTTTAACTCATATTTCAGAGAAATTAAGTAATGAGAATTTTAATTTTTTTCTTTTTTTTTTCTTTATACTTATTGGTATTTAGACTATCACTACTTAGTCTTCTCTAAATAATCCTAATTCTTTTTATTGTTCCTCTTTGTAAGGTTTTTTTTTTCCTAATACCAAGTAATTTCTTTTCTCCTTTAAATCTTCTAATTTTTATTTTGTGGTGCTTGAGCCAAATGTGATCCATCCTAAATAAAATTGGGTAATTTGTTTGTGTTATTATACTGTTTACACATTCCAATAGCGATTCATGAAAACATCAGAGAATGAGATATTTAAGTCCATAGAAAAAAATAGTGTAAATATAATGATGTTATGGATAGGAGAAATATGCTAAAGTATTTTTGCAGTACAATCTTGGTGATGATAAACTCATGTGGAAATGCTGCCTCCGTTAGCATTAGATCTTTTTCTTTTCTGTTTGCCTGGTTAGTTATTCCTCATTTTTGGTTTTTAATTTGAACGAGAGGGTGCATACTAATTCTTTCTGGATCTCTGGCAGATTATCCAACGGCAGCTGGAGCAGGTGGAAGAAAAGCAGAGGCAACTTGAAGAGAGAGGAGTCGCTGTGGAAAAGGCTCTCCGTGGTGAAGCAGGTACCATTTGGCTTGTGTTGGTTGTTTTGTGGGTTTTGTAAAATATCCCTCCCTCTTTCCCCACACCGTATAAATCTCTAGTGTTGTTTTACAAGGGACACCATTGCAAGAAAACTTCTCCTCTGATAGTAGGATAGTTTTCCTTTCCCTGGAACTCAGTTCTGTTTCCCAACAGAATTCACCAGATCTCTTTATCCTCCAGTTCTGGTAGCTTCTTGATTGTTCAAGGAAGAGAAGTATTTTTTTCTTGGTATGACCCAAAACATGAACCCTTCCAGTATGAAGTTCCTCAATCTCTGGGGAGTGAATGCTAACCCATTTTACCTGCTTATGGGTGGGCACTGATCTTTACCATCTTGCTCCTTCCTTGTACCATGTTTTTGAAAAGGAAATAATATAAAATAAAGCTGACTTTTTTCTCTACAAAAGGGAGACTACTACAAGGAACCATCACAGAACTGGCCTGCATAGGTGCCCCCCCAATCATCCCATATCTTTTCTTCCTAGTACCCTTGCCCATAAATTGCTTCAAGCAAAGTCGGGTACTTGCCCCCAGGACTCCCACTACCCCCTGCTGTTAGAGTACCAAGTCCCTTCTTAGAACAAATTTAGTTCCCATTACCAACCTTGGCCATGACATTGATAGAGAAAAAGTCTTTTGCCTCAGATTTGCCCTGAATTTTCCTACTAGCTGGTCGCACCAATCATTATCATTAGTCTGCAAATTGATGTCTTGCTGGTTTGAGATCCTGGACCTAATGGCCAAGCACAGATGTCTGATATCGGGGATTCTAATAGACCCAGAAAAAGAAGAGGAGATCTAGGAGAGGGCCTGTGGTTGTATGATTTGTAGGCAGCAGAACCATGGCATATTTGAGGGGCCAGTGGAGAGCCTCAAATTGAAAAATCAAGAATATACAGCAGGGTGAGTTCTGTTCCTAAAACTTGCCTGAGCCTTTGGAGAGCAGCCACAGTCAGGCAAAGCAGCGGGATCATTGGATTGCCATTTTACTTCAGAATCAGAGGATATTCCTGGACAATTTCTTACCTGTTCCTTAAGTAATCTGCCTGACTGATTGGGATTTGTCTGAGCTGAGGGATTGGGTCGCTCTTTGTGACTGTTCTAAGTTGGGTAGTTCAGCAAAGTTCTAGGAAGCAGAAGGGCCCATGAATGGCCAGCTTTGTACTTCAGATTCTCATCATTCACTGATGGTTCCCCCTGACCCTCTGAGGCTGTACGGTCAGAGGAACTTAATCAGGTTGTTTATGGTTCTGAATTGTTGGCTTTATCTCATGTGCAGCTCAAATTACCACATAGGGCATAGAACCTCTGAACTCTGAGCAGTCTACCATATAGCAAGGTTTAGAAAGTCCCACAGCTAGACAAGTTTACTGTCTCCACCAGGAGTTGCATGAAGATGCTGTAAATGCTTAAGAAGAACTTGGATTCCTATGCACTAAGATGGAGCCCGTACCGCTCTCTGCTTTGGATTTACTAACTCATTCTTTCTTGGCTTCATGGACAAAAACCTGCTTTTTTGTTCTGCAAGGGTGATGGGACCAACTCACCAAAAATAACCTCCGGCTGACCACTTAACAGGTCACTTGCTCTGTGATGCTGCAATTTTTCCTCACACCTAACAGATGATGAAAGGAATGTCTGTACTTCCTCCTTCCTCCATACTCCCTCCTACACATTCCTTCTACCAAAGCAAAAAGTGATTAATGGATCTGAACATCAAAATGAATAAAACTTTTTCTTGTTTAGTGTATTCCTTTAGTTCTTCAGTCAGACATTCTTGGGGCCTCTTGTTAAGCTATTAACATGCTACTTCCTTCCTTTAAAACACCTGCTGCTTGCATTATAATTAGACTAATGGTCTGCTTTAAAAACCCTTTAGCCTTTCAATTTCTTTATATGTAATCCAGGGCTTACTCAAAAGTCAAAGAAAATAGAAATTCCCTGAGAATTCTAATTAAAATTTTTCTTGATTATTCTTTCTAGATGTATCTACTTTAGTTTTTATAAATTTGCATAGTTGGAAGGAGCTCTGTCTCAGGAAGGTCAGCATTTAAACCAGAGAGATGAAAATATATTCTCTTTTTAAAGCCCCTCTTAAGTTTTGATATTTCTCTTGGAAAAAAATGTATTATAATTTATTGACTATCACCACAAGAGTGGATTTTCAAATCCACTTTCACTTCAAATAATCAATTTATTTTTATTCTTTTCATATTTTAAACTCATTATTTCTAAGGTTGAACTTTTATTAAAATTCTCAAACTATGCTTGCTGACTTCTTTATTCCTCTATTCTATTTTTTGTCATTCTTGTTGCTCATTTGAGCTCTTTCTAGTTTGTTTCTATCTTTCCTTCAGGAAAATGTTCTTAGCTGAGTGTGATGATCCAGGGCATCAAAGAGTAAGACCTCATCTCCATATCCTGAGGCACTATGCTAGGTCGAGTATTACTACATATTGTTTCTTATCTAATACTTGTTTCTCAAGACTTCCTGGGATCAGACCTTTTTATCTGATCTGCACTGCCAGAGAAAAGGACTAAGTAAGTATTCCCAAACTTAACCAGTAGCAGAATATAAATGAGGTAAGCCATTGTGAAGTGCATTACATATCTAAGGTTCTCTTGTGTCTGGATCTCATGGGCTTAGACACAGAGAAGTGTAGACCCAGGATACCAATGAGTGAGTATCTTAGGTCATCTTTGATGCTGGGATGTTGGTCCTGGAGTACCAATTTTCTTGATCTAAACCTGAAATCATTGGGTTAACCTTGGACATGAAATAAGTGAAACAGTAACTCAATTGTCAACACTAATTCTGTTATCTAATACTTATTTGCATCTGCCCACTATTTGCAAAGGAAACTTCTTACTTATGAAATAATAAAAAATGGCAGAAATAGAAGATTGAGATGGGAGAAGTGAAAAGTTTGAAGTTGGACGGTATTAATTCTGGAGGGACAACCTCACTTGCTAAGCCTCTAGAGTCTTTCTCCAGCCAATTCTTTCTTCTTGGATATATGAGAAACTGAAATCCATGACTGGACAAGTTACCAGACAATCAGTGGAGTGATTGAAGCCAAAGACTTAGTGGAAGAAGATATTTTGGAAAGTATGGCACCACTTGTATCAGAGAAAACAGAATTTGGAGGCTGTGGTTCCCCAGAGAAAACCCATATTCCATTTGAGAATGAACAAAGAATCCAAGGCGAAGACAAGTATTTTCAGAGATAATGACCCCATTCCTAACCAGAGATTTCTTTCAAGATAAAACATCAAAGTTTCCTTAGCCTTAGTTGTGTTTAGAAAAAAATAGGTTCCACAAAGAATTGAACACCAGAGTGTTGTGGGAATTCTTGGGGATAACAGTTTTCCTCTTATTTCCTCATATAATAATATTATTATATAAGATATTGGGGACCTTAAGGTCTATTATAATGCCTCTTCCTTTCCTTAAACCAGCCTTCAGTATTCATTCACTTCTTCTATATGCAAGGTACTGATCTTCTGTCCTTGTACTTTCTTAAGTCTCTCATGGTGTGGACATTTTTGTGAAGGATCCTGTCTGACTGAGCCCTGAAAGAAATGTATTTATTACAGTATTATCTTCCTGCGAAGATCCAGGGACTTTGAGAAATCTTTTTCTAGCAGGCCCACCCTCAATTGTCACAAATTCTTAGTTGTCACAAATAACTCTCCACTCTAATGACTTGCCAGCCAACCTATTTATATACCCTTTGTCTCTTTTCCCTCTCTTTTCTCTATCAAAATTTGCAAAATTTTTCTTACTGTATTCTGGGATGCTGCAGATTGTTCTGTCATTAATCCTAATGTTAAAAATCAAGAGCAACACATAATATTTTCTTCATGAAGTATTCAGGAACAAACTTGCAGCAGATTATGAACCACTATGAACAAGGACTCCTTGGCTATCAAGGCAGTGCCTTCCCCTAGTTCTCCAATGAATGCCATTTGAACGTATGTAAATAAACATAAAGATTCATGATTCTTTGCTTTTGCTGTTTCTTCTGCTGTTTGTATGTATATGTGTGTCTCTCTCTTCATGTTACTTTGACTTTGGGGGAGGGGGCAGGAGGGTTATGTGATCCAGTAACTCTCTCTTCACCAATTCCTTGTTATAGACTATTGGGGAGAGTCTTATTACAGTGACATCATCGACTTGCATCTGGGTGGTATGTATAGCAGCATTTCTTGTTGGCACTAACCCTGCTGACGTCCCTTCCCTACCCTGTCTCCCCATCCCTTGCTCATAAACAAGAGGAAATAAGCCTTGTAACCAAATGGCAAATGCACAGGCCCTTTTCCAGCTCAAATGAGCTAAGCTCGTGGCACTCTTTAGGCCACAGATACTCTAGGAAAAGATTTTGAAATGGTTTATTTTTTTAAATTTTTCACAAAATCTCAAATCCCCTAATTCAGAGCTTCTTAAATTTTTTCCACTTATGACCCCTTTTCACTCAAGAAATTTTTACATGACCATAGATATATAAAACAGGTGCACAAATCAAATATATGCAAAAATAAATCATAATTTCACGAGCTCCACATTCAGTTATGAGACCTCATATGGGGTCATAAACCGCAGTTTAAGAAATTGGGCCCTAACCAACCTATCAACATTGTAGCCTGGTCTTCATCTTTCTTGTTCTATGTCCAAAAAAAAAAAAAAATGTTTCTTTTATTTTTTTCCTACTTCAAAGTGAGGTCCCCTTTCAATTTTAACTTCCTCCATATCCTACAAGCTTTTCCTTCCTTATAGTAGCTCACAGTAATTTTTTGAGGACCCAATCTCTGAAATAACAGGATCAAGTCTTTTTAATTAGTGTTCTCACTCTTCCCAAGTGACATCAGCACAAAGTTCCCAAAGATGAATTTCAGATATACCAAAAGAGTGTGGGATTTCCTTCCTTTGATTTCTGTGTATATTCACTGACCTGAAATAAGATCCTGTTTAAATACCAGAGTTGCAGAGTTGCCCCTAACTTCTTCCAGTGTTTGTTACCTAAGTATATAAGTATTTTTTTCCATTTCTGTCTCTAAATCCCACATTTTCATTAACTTAGAAAATTTTGAGCCCAAGTTTTGTGTCTCTAAATTGGGGTGATTTTTAATTAAGGGCTTGCCCTTAAGACATTAAATGGTGAATGCCTAAGATAATCAGGTAGGAGTTCTAGCAAGTTTTTATTTCTCAATCTTCAGTTAGGTACTTTAACCTCTTCCCTTTAAAGACTTCATGACCGAAGTTCAAGGAAGAATTTACAAGATAGAAAAGGTAGAGGAAGATAATTTTATTCTTCATTCTTCTAACTCCAGACATTCTTCCAAGAGCAATCTCCCCTGATTTTTTTCATTTTTAAAAAACATCATTCTCTGGTTGTTTTAGAGTATTGTGCCGTCCCTCTCCTCTTTAATGAGCTACTAGTAAATACCCAGAATCTCCTTTGGAAAAATAAAGAGTCACAAACTTCTCTTGATGGTATTAATTATTACCAATTTGTGAGTAGTGCCGTGCCTCCATATAATAAATTTCAATTGGTGAGTACCTGGCTGCCTAGACTTTATGAGCACTACAGATTCTTTGTTATCTTTGGGGACATCAGCATCCCTGTTTACTACATGCTGTAAAAGGGCTGATGCTAAACTTCCAGTTAACATATCCCATTCCCTGTCTAATGCCCTCATTAGTCCTTCCTCCTAACACTTGTAGGGATGGAGAAGGGGTGGAGAAAATGCTTCCCAAATCAAAACTTATGGATGAAACAAAGTGTTTTTAAAATCCCTCTAATATCTGTTTAAAACAAAACCCCCAGCCAATATTATACCAGACAGTCATTTTTTGTGACTTTTTGCCTTCTACATATAATTAAACTTTGGAGATTACACTTAATAGATCAGTTTCATGCTCTAGTCTAATCTAGTGTTTGTTGCATATAGAGACCTAAAAAATTTCAAAGGCAACTAATAATAAAGGAAATTACTTCACTCTGAAAATTGATTTTGACCTTTATGGAAAACCATCTTCCATTTTGGACAACTAGCTATAAAATAACAATGTCACTATGTCTTATATGCCTTTACTTCTTGTTAAAAGACCCCATCTTCATCCCATTTGGATTTTCTTTTTGCCTTTTGTTATGTCTGTCAACTTTATAAAGATATTGGACCATTCCATATCTATGAGGGTACACTGTCACCCCAATTTAAGAAGAAGAAGAAAAAAAAGCCTTAGGTAACCATTCTGTCTAAGATACCTTGTAAGGTGACTGTCTATATAATTACTGATGTAAAAGAACAATCAGATCAGTTTACAATTGCCTAGAGCATTTCAACCTAGTAATATGCTATATCTGTTACCCAAAAAGCTCCTAGTCCGCTATCTGCCATAGTACTGAGGAGTCTCATTCCTCCTTTATTCTTACCTTCTAACAGGACTATCAAAGCATCATTTGGTAATTAGTAATATGGATCTTACTTTTCCTTTAGGTAATAAAGTGAGACATTCAGCAGTCAGTATTTGGGGATGCTGAGTTTGTGTCCTCGAGAAGAATTGCAAAATCAAATTCCTAACTCTCAATGCAGTATTAATAATCAAAATCTGTTCTAGAAGAAACCAATACTTTTTTAATTCACTGAGTTATGTAGAATTAAAGCTTCCCTTTTCTAAAACACTGAATGTGATGGCTGAAAGAGAAATGATCCAAGAGTACAAAAAATAACCCTATAGAGAAAGCAAAGGTCCAAGAACTCTCAAGCATGCACCTTCTTGTACCCCACATCATTATTACTTATTTTCACTTGACAGTAAGATAACATTCTTCCAGCCTTTCTCCCTTTTCTGTTACTTGCTCCAGTCTGGAGATGGATTCTGCATTACAACCATGAGTAAGGCTTCTCTTCTCTACCATCCATTTGCATATAGACTGGGCATGGCTCATTTTGCCTAGACCCCCACATATTATGTCATGGAAACTTCTCCTTTTCACGCAACATTGTAAATTGTTTTTTTTTTTTTTTTTTTTTTTCACACTACAGTGCGGTAACATTTTTTTCTGTACTTTATTTTGGGGAGATAGTATGATTTTCTCAGTCATACCTTGAAAGAATTCAATTTATGTTCATATGTATCAAGTACATATGAAAGTAGATATTACTAGGAGTAGAGGCACTTTAGTTTGGGGAAGTAGAAAAGTCTACTTTAGCTTTATGGATAAGTGCTAAAAATATACCAACTCAATCAAAAGAAAAAAATTTGTCAGTCCAGTCTCTTTTTATTTTGTATAATCTACACAACACAAAGAAGATAAATGGAAGCTAAATTTTTAAATATTATATCACCAGAGCTTTTTCCCAAACCCAAAACCTGGTGCTTTTTACAAGTTTATAGTTAATTGTGATGGGATCTGATTTCCAGTGACTTAAAATGTGAATATCTCTAAATCTTCCCTTCCTAAAATGTTAAAATAGAGTTTTGGGTGAGTTTGGAGGGCCGGGGGAGGATTTTTTTTTTAAAGCTAAACCCTATGATTTCAGGGCTTCAGGGAAGTCCCAATAAGAAAGCTTCTTCTCCCAATGTAGGTCTTTTGCTGTTCTCAATGAGTCTTGAGGCACTGAAGGTACTTATGACTTTTATGGTCACACAAGCAGGATCAGTCCAGTTTTCCATGTACTTTCTATCACTGCTTCCCATATTTTAGTGCTCACTCCCTTTTATCAATGTAAAGTCAAAAGAATGTTGCGTGAGTGATGGTATCTTTAAGAGCCATTGAAGGAATCGCATTGAACCTCCTAGAGAAAGGGAAAATGCTATTGTTATTACCAGAAACAAAAACAAGAAGTTAGAGCCTTCTCTCAGATGAAGAACCTGTCTTCATCTCACCAGAAAACAACAGTTCAAGTGTCTAAGAAGTGATCAAAATGCTCTCAGTGACTTTTCTTGGAGGACAACATATATTTATTAGTGTCCGATAGGGGTCAGACATTGCTGTAAGCACTGATAGTGGGGGAGAACCTTAAACTATAGTTGAGGAAGGAAGTGTGTCCCTTCTGTGGCAGAAGCCAGAAGAAATGAGCCCTTTCACCTTAGCAATTATCTAAAAGTGAGAGGAAGAAATGATAGCACATTAAGTACTTTGAAGGGTATAGTTTATTTTATGAATGCTTTCCAGAAGAATAAAAAAGCATATAAATAACACCCAAATTTTAAAAAAAACCTTATTTTTCAAAAATATCTTTTTTTTTATTTGGTTCTCAGCTGAGCCACAATTCTGTTTAACTCATTTAATCTATTTAATTCATATTGTCCCTGATGTAAGCATCACTACTCATAGTATTGAGGAGCTTTTATCTATCTATCTATCGATAGATAGATAGATAATCACCATGGTTATGTGGGAAAATGTGTTCAGTTCCATCTTAGGAAAGGAAAAAAATATCTCCCTCTCCTCCAAGCTCCCATGATGGCTTCTACTGTTGAACAGAAGGAGCTGCCCTTTCTGTTTCACCATCCTCCACTTTCTGGTCACCAGTACTGCTGCCTCCATCATTTTTTTCTTTACATAAGCCCTTGACCTGTCCTAGGGATGGGGAATTTGGGAGAAGGAAAAGTATGTGAGTTAATTTAGAAAGTTTATGCTGGCATGAATTTCCCCTGCAATGTCACTTCTCATTTCAGGGCTAGTTCTTCAATCTCCATGTTTTAGTTATTAGACCCAGAAATTATCTTAACTGTTTTCCTTTGCTCCAACATTTCTAACCATTTTCCTATTGTGACCTGTTGTAAAGAATAGGTTCTTTGGAATAGCTTTTCTCCTGCTCTTCAATTCTTGGAGCATGATCTTCCTTTTGAGATCTCCAAGGAATTTTTTCACTAGCAACAAAAATAGAGAAATTGAATGAATGAAAATGAAAAGTACAAAGGACTTTAAAAGTTTGCAGAACTTGTCCCTACTATTTCTTGAGTATCAAATGGAGTTAAGCTACTTTCTAAAACAGGGAAAAGCAAAATATGGCTTACAGATTTTTTCATTTTATAAGACCAGTGAGCTAATGATAGTTTTTATATTTTTAAATCGTTTTATTAGATCTAAATTGGTTTTTTAAAAATTCTCAGCCAAAGGGCCGAGTAACTGTTGTTTGCCAATCAATCCCTGGTCTAGAACCACATTTTTGTCTTTATTCTTTTGAACCTTTATCAATCTTTCTACTGCTTTTAATCTTGATAGTTGGGACTCCTTTCTTGCTCCCTAAAATATGGGGGGAAGAGGTACTTTTATTTTGTTTTCATTTACACTCTATTCTAAGCCACAACTGACTCAGACCAGTCCAGTATTTCAAACATGTATTAAGCACTTTATAATAGTCCTCAAATAATTCACAATCAAATAAAGACTTTGCAAATAACCATGTACAAACAAGCTATATACAAAATATAGGGCAGATAAACTGGAATGAAGAGGAATTTGGGAAAGGCTTTTTATAGAAATCTATGCGTGGTGAACAACCAGTGAATAAGTCCAGAGTGGCCTTTACTTGCTGTCTAAAGGAGGGGGCAGAGGGGAAGAGAAGTAGAAAAATTTGGAATGCAAAAGTGAAAAGCTATTATTATTACAAGATGGAGTGCCTTGTTCAAGGGACAACAAGGAAGCCAGTCGTTGGATGACAGAATATAAGGCAAAGTATGAAATAGAAAATTTGAGGGAGAAAGGCAGTTTTATATTTGATCCTGGAGATGATGGAGCCCCTGGCATTTACTAATCAAGGACTAGGGGAAAGGGTTCTGATCTCTGTTTTAAGAAGATTGTTTTGATAACTGAGTGGAGGATGGACTAGAATAACAAGAGTACTGAGGTAGGGGAGCCAACCAGCAGACCATTTCAGTAATCCCAAGAATAAAGTCATATATTTCTTAGATTGCTTGCTGACTAGGGGTAGGGTGAAGGGAGGGAGAAAAAAAAATTTGGAACACAAGGTTTTGCAAGGATAAATGTTGAAAAACTGCATATATCTTGAAAATAAAAAGCTTTAAAAAAAGAATGATATCATTAGGATGGTGGCAGTAATATCAGAGGAAGGAAGAAGTTCAAAAGATGTTAGAAAGATAGAATCAACAGGACAGCAAAAGATTGGTTATAGAGAGGAGGAGATTTATAGATTATAAGGGACTGGGAAGATGGTGGTACTTTTAACCATAAGAGGGAAGTTGAAGGTTTTGGAGGAAAGATCATGAATTGAACTTTGGACATGTCCAGCTCAAGATGTCCACAGGACATCCAATTACAGATAGATGAAAGGCAATTGGAGATGTGAGATTGGAGGTTAGCAGAGAAATTAGATCCAAGAACCATTGGCAGAAATTATTAAATCCATGGGAGATGATATCACCATGTGAAATAGTAAAAAGGGAGAAAAGGAGGGCCAGAACAGAATCATATGGGATATCCATATTTATCAGGCATAGACTAGATGAAGACCCAGCAAAAGAAACTGAAGAGGAGTAGTCATATAGGTAAGAAAGAACTAGGAGAGAGCCGTGTCATGAAAACCAAGAAAGAACAAAATATTAAGGAATAGAAGAATGATAATATCAAATGCTGCAGAAAGGTCAAGAAGGATAAGAATTGAGAGAAGGCCATTAGATTTAGCAATTAAGAGATTATTAGCAATTTCACAGGTTTAGGATTAGACTAAAGTAAGAAGCTGGTAAATCATCTAATATAAAACAAAAAGAAATTCCTTGCCCTTAGGAAAATGATAGCTCTACTTCAGGTAGACAAGATTGTTTTGTCACCATATAGAAACACAGCTAATCAGGGGCTGCCTAGACATGCATGGCAGTGGGACATCCATCAAGTCTGAGGGGCTCAACTCTATATGACTAGTTAGACCCTGAACCAATCAAGTCTCAGGATCTGGCACATCTATGACATGTACGTATATCAGTACATACAAAATGGATAAAAGGTAATCTTGCCTAGATAGAATAGGAAAGGCTCATGCAGAAGGTGTCATGGATAGTAATTAATTAATACCGGTAAAAGTCCAGATGCAATGTGTACTAGAAAGGCACAGAAATGTGATTCCACAAAAAGAACTCTGTTTCCCACATGTAAAGAATGCCTCCTATTCTTAAGAGACAATAAAAATACATAGACTTTTAATTTCTCAAAAAAAAAAGTCTTTACTCCATCTAAACTATTCTCTTAATCCCTTCCTTATATCCCTTGTAAACCACCTCCTGTCTCAATGTTTGACCTACTTCTGATTGCTTTTGACAGCCTTCCTATAACTAAATCCCAATTCTAGCACAAATTACTCCCTTTCTTGTGACTATAGAATACCACTACTTCCCCACCTCTGTCATTTCACTTTTCAGAATCAGATCAAACCTATCAGGATCCATATACTCCCTCATATCTACCTCCTTCCTTTCCATTCTCAACCCCCCATTCAAGATATTTTTTAACCTCTAATCTCAACTACTATTTTACCTTCCTAATTGGTCTTCCTGCCTCCAGTTTCACTCCTCCTTTCCCTGAAGCCTTCATTCTTTTTTCCATTGCAAGTACAAACTCTAGTTTCTTCACCTGCAAATTAAGAAGTTGAATTAGGTGACTTCTGAATGTCCTTCCAGATATAAATCCTCCGATCCTTAGCCTGCAATTCTCAACTCCCCACATCTAGTGCCAATTCACCTTTCCATCCTTATTCCATCTTTGCTTTCTTTGTGTACAATACTCTAACCAGATTGTTCTGCTCAGACTTTTAGTCTTCCTTCCTGCCCTATCTTGCCTCCCTATCCATCTCCCAAATCTCTGCTTGTTAAAATCCTCTTCCTTCATAGGTCCCACTTTCTTCATTAAACTGTTCCTGATTGTCCCTCCTCTTCCTACCTTCTCTGCCTTGATTCCTCAGGCCATTCTCTTTGACTTCTCCAATTCCTCTAATAATTTATTCCTTGCCCTGCATCATAATTATCTGTATAAGATACAGTTATTTATGTGTGATAATTCCTCACTATTGTACTTTTTCAAGAATAGGGATTATATAGTTTTTGTTTTTTATATCTTTGTATAGCATTTGATTAATAATGCAGCATATATTTTAGGGTATATTTTGCCTAAAGGAGGAGGGGGGCTAAATTTACTTTGTGTATAGAGCATTTTTATGAAATCCTGTACTTGTACAGTTAGGAAAATGCAATAGGAATTACATGTGAACAGGAATTCAACCACTTTTTTAAAAAAAAAGAAAAATTACTAGTACACATACAAACTACATTCCTAAAAGAGAAAGACTTGAAAGAAAGCAATCTCAAGTTGAGAGACAGGATAACTTTTAATGGGAACACCTCCAAATGACTATTAGCTTTTGAATTGAGCTATTTGTAACTAATTACACCTTATATAGATATAGTATAACTTTCAATATCATTTATATTTGATTTTACCCCAAAAAATCAAAAGGAATTATTATTTGAATATACACTATGCTCAGAGTACTCAGAGTGTCAGAGGGAAAAGGAATAGTGTTCCTACCGTAAGGGAGCTTGTAGTTTTAATTTGAACTGCACAGCCATCATAGGGAGATGCAAATGTAAAGAGCAGAATTACTTCCTCTGTAAATTGGACAACATTTTCCTGTCATCATATGAGAAACGTTCAGATTTAAATTTTCAGGTTCAGATTTCTACAGTTGCTATTAGGTAAGGTAGGGCCTTCTCAGCCAATAGCTTGACTATTCATTCCTTTGTGTTAATTTAAAATAAGATCAATTGTTGAATCTCCTGCTGAAATTGTTCCCTCAGAAATGTGTTCTTTGTCTGTTAAGACCATGACACCATTAGAAGCAGGTATCATATCCTGAGCTCTATGTTGTCTCCTTTTGTGTTCCCTTAGTTCTGTGATGGTCCCTTGCTAATTCTCCTCCCTGTTCAGTAACCCATCTGGGTCTCTCCCCTCAAAGTTGTCTCTCTCCATACCATTCCCTCTCAACTGCCCTGTGCCTCTCCTTGGCGTGTTAGTTCCTGTTGTGTTCTGTCAGCTTACATCCTTGTTTCAGTCCTACAGTCTGAACTCTTCCCCTGACTTTGGAAATCAAGCCCCCTTACCACAATGGAAGGCAGCTTTTAAAAGTCTAGAGAGGAGGAAGAAAGACTGGTATTCTTCTCTGACCTCAGAGAATGGTACTATTTGCTGGTGAAGATTTCCCCATTTGGCCCAACTTAAAGCAGTACTAATATTGTACCCATTGGTGCCATCAAAAATATTTGGGTACTACTTTCTGAGTTCCTTTCAGTTAGCATGGCAAAGTGGATGATATTAGACTTCTCTCCTACCCTTTAGTTTTACCTCCAGCACATATTATACTAAGATCTTTAGAGATGGATGGATGGATGGATGGATGAATTTGCTTGGGTTTGACTGTTATTTCACCTGCAAAATCAGAGAACTTTCCTACACACCAGTTTGATCTGTCCCATATGCCCTTATCCAGATTGACTCAAAAGTGCACAATCTTACCCAAGACAGATGGGTACTTGAGAAAATAAAAAAGTCCAACACTCAAGACCTGACAGACCCTGGTTTTATGACATCCAACATTACTATAAAACAATTAGAAACAACCCAATTTTCTTATAATGGAATAGAGGGAATGGGTTTGTTCTTTGGGGACAAATTTTACATTCCAATTCTAAGTTGTATACTCACATCAAAGAATGTTCTGCCTGATTCCCTGGTCTTTTCTTGTCTGGTTTCTTTGCTGCTTTAAAAAAAAAAAAAAAGAAAAGAAAAGAAAAGAAAAAAGAGAGAAAAGAAAAAATAAATAAAGGACTTAATTCACTTGTAGACTTGTTTCCCTTGTTTCTGCTTCTCCATTTTTCGTATTTTTTTCTTTTCTTCTTATTGTTCCTTTCTTTCTCACTTGTATGCTTTTTGTCCTCTGCTTGTCTTTTATTTCACCTTTTCCCTATTCCTCTCCACTTCCGAATTCCTCTTTTTTTCGACTTTTCCTCCTCCTTGTCTTTTTCCTTTTCCTTCTCTTCCTTGTTTGGTCCTTTGAAGTTGAGCCCAGTGGCGGGACACCACGTCGTAGACCTCCCTCCTTCTGCCCTTGCTGTGTCCATGAAGGTAATGTAACATGATACAATCCCATTCCCACTGCCACGGAGGGGGTCATAGTACCATTAGTCAACCAGTGACCCAATTCCCAGATGTTTCTCTTTCATTCCCTTTCCCTTAAATCCCAACATTTACCCTCTGTTGTAACTTTTTATGACTGTGGCAGTTTCTTACAAGGTACAGTATCCCTTTGACAATTTTGGGGGGAGGACTAGAATATGGGAGTGGAGGTTTGGGGGAACTACAGCGACTGCCCTAAAAACTTGATACCTCCATTGCTCACTGGGGCATTTGATTTCTCTGATCTTTCTAAGGAACTAGGGGTACAAGGGAGAGAGCTTCCCATCTGTATGACTGATTTGCATTGTTGAAGTAAAGGAATACTGTGTCCTTACAAAGACTGGTTTGCATAAACATCCTTAAGGTCTTAAAAAAACCCCACAAAACTCTGTACCCCGTGTCTTGCTGAGTGTATTTTTGAATTCTGTCTAATTTGGAGTCTGTTGTGATCATTGTTGTTGCAAAGGCATGAGGGAAGGGGAAGGGGAGAATGAAATTGTGACTAACCTTGCTAATCTTTACTCTGCTTTTCATGGCTCTCATGTTGACTTTCATCCACCCTACCTTTTTTCATTGGCTGTGAAAAATCTCTACTGTAGTTCATGAGGAGTGTCCAGTTTTCACTCAGTTACTTCTTTCTGTTGGGAGATGGGAAAGGAGACTTCTCCAGGACCCTCTCATGACTCTGCCACACTATAGAGCTTGCATGCTAAAGGTCCCATCTCCCTGTGGGTGTATTGTGCAGAGATGCCCAAAAAGGAATGCTTGGAACTGAGCAGATGGCTAGATTAAAAGCCAATAGCCCAGTCTGTTTGGTTGGGTGAGCAGGGCATTATTCCCCGCCAAGACTCAGTCATGTGCTATATTAAGCAATGTAGATCTGTAAACATGATGGTAGTTTTAGTCTTTTAGTCAGAAATTAATGAAGGGACTTAACCCTGGCAGCAAAGTTGCATGTACAGTGGAGCAGAGCATGGACACTAACTCAAACTACTTGTGGGAATGCAATAGTAGGCTTCTGCCTTTCTAGACTGTAGTCACCAAGTAAAGACCTAGCTATACCATCTTTTGCATTGAGAAAGCTATATGGCAAAAAAACTCATTTGTTTTTGAATGGTATGCCTGGAACGTTAATCATTGGGAGGAGTATAGGACAGCAGTAGCTCATGAAATTCAAATACATCATGTACCTGGAAAGAATATGTGTTTGCCCAAGGAGAAAGGAAATGTCTTTCTTTCTTTCTTTTTTTTTTTTTTTGCTAAGGCAATTGGGGTTAAGCAACTTACCCAGGGTCACACAGCTAGGAAGTGTCTGAGACCAGATTTGAACTCAGGTCCTCCTGACTTCAGGGCTGGTGTTCTATCCACTGCGCCACCTAGCTGCCCCAAGGAAATCTCTTTCTAAGGGAACTCTGAATTATAATGGTAATCACAAAATAGATTAAAATAGGTGTTTTAGGTTTTTGCTATTGTTAGGATGACAGTGTAATTTTTCTGAAGAGTGAAATAGCCAGTTGAGTCATAGGAAAGGGTTAGGAATTGGATTTTATTCATGCAGGGAACTCCCAAGGAAGGAAATTTTCTTTACCAATGCAGGTTGAAACCTCCTTTTCAACTTTTGTAAAGAATTGATGAGAGCATTAAGAAGTAAAATGATTCACCCAGTGTAACATAGCCAGTATGTGACTGAGGCAGACTTGAAACTCAGGCTTCCTGTTTTCTGTTCACTATCTTACAATACTTGGTGAATCTTAGAAAAGGAAGAACCTTTAAGAGGCTTCAAAAAAATAAAAATTAAAAAGAGCCTTCAAGTAAGACTATACTTAACACTGATCCAAACATAAGAATCCATGTTGCCTGTTAAATATCTCAAAGGGAATAATTCTGTATTTTAGGTGAACACACTTCCAAAATTTAAGAAGCTTGGTTGTCAGCATACCCTTCCCCTACATTTTATGTCTGAAATATTCCTCTCTCAGAAAGTTCTTCCTTAGAACTCTTCAATTACAATTTAAACCCATTAAAACCAGAGGTTTAACTGAATAAGATCTCCATGATTGTGGTGTATTAAAGACAGATTAATTTCATTCTCAAATAGAAAGTCTGAAAACTGGTCCTGAATTGGATCATGGAAGGTCTTTTCATGCATTTTGTACTAGTTTAATCTATTCAGGCTAATCAGGATAGGCAAAACACTCTATAGGAGGGAGAAGTTGGTTTAAAAAAAAAATTGAAAAAGTCAGTGACAAACCAGGTAAAAAATAATCCTGTGCAAAAAAAAAAAAAAAAAGGCATCTTACTATATATTAGACTATCGGTCTCAAAAAAAAGAAAGGCAGGACAGGGAGAACTGGGGATGGGGGAGTTGTTTGTTTTAAAGCTTTTCAAGAGAAACTCCTTGAGCTGGGCTGGGACCAACAAAGAGAGAAAGTCAGAGTCAAGGATAAGTTGGTGGTCAGAAGGTCTGTCAAGTGGAAATGAAAGAGTGGAAAAAGCTAATGGTTGAAGGGGCGAATGGTGGGTTCAGTATCTCTGCAGACCTCTTCTCATCCTGTGTGTTGTAGGTCAACTTAACAGATCTGGCTTGAAAGTGTTCCAGCAGCTCTTGCTTGGCTCTCTTTGCACATTGGCCCCTGTCTTGTAATTCCAACGAGCCAGGAGATGGCAGCTGATTGTTTGTATCTTTTGACAGGTATGGGAAAGAAGGATGATCCGAAGCTGATGCAAGAGTGGTTCAAGCTGGTGCAAGAGAAAAATGCTTTGGTGCGCTATGAGTCGGAGCTTATGATATTGTGAGTGACCGGGGTCCAGACACATTGTTGGTGGGGAGAGGGGGTGCAAGGTCAGCTGAGGGGGGAGTATCAGCTGCCCCCAGCAGAAAGAAAAGATGCTTGACTAAGGACATCACTTTGTTCCTCCTGACCCATTTTTTCAGCGCCCGTGAACTAGAACTCGAAGATCGGCAGAGTCGGCTACAACAAGAGCTCCGGGAACGGATGGCTGTAGAAGGTAAAAAAAATAAGTTTTGTTGTTGGCAAGTTGGTTCATTCTTGTCCATGTTTATATATGTAATTTTATATTATATTACAATATTATAATTTATATTATAACATGTTTATATATAATATTGTATATTTATATATAAATTAAACATACTAAATATAAATAAAAATTTAAATTAATATATAAATATATTGAGTATATATTATATGTGTTAGATTTATATTGCATATATTATATATTAAACATATATATTTATAAAGATTTTGGCTTCTTCTGCAGATCACTTAAAGACGGATGAAGAGTTATTGGAAGAAAAGAGAATTCTGAACGAGATGTTAGAGGTGGTGGAACAGAGGGACTCTCTGGTAGCCTTGCTGGAGGAGCAAAGGCTCCGAGAGAAAGAAGAAGACAAGGATCTGGAGGCCGTCATGCTATCCAAAGGCTTCAACATGAACTGGTCCTGAGACCTTGCTGGCTCTCACCGGTCGCTCTTTCACAGCCATTTGGCCTGGGCTGGGCTCTCCAGAAACCCCTAGCTTGAGAAGGTCTGGCATTTTCTGAGAGCATACTTTCAAGTATCCATGTGCCTCTTCAACAGGGGAATTGAGCCTCGTGGGCTTGGGGGAAAACTCCGAGCAACGTTGATTAGCCAAGTGAGTCCGGCCACCTTGGAGAACCTGGCTCAGGGGCCCACCTGAGCCCCATGCATGGGGAGAAGGAAGAGCCCAGAGTGATTGACACTTATGGAAAACCTTTTCTCCTCCCAAATGGACTACAGTTGATGCTTTTTCCATTTCCTCTACTAACCTCTTCAATGAGAGAAGGAAGCAAAAAAAAAAAAAAACTCCCTTTGACAGCACTGCTACTATGGAGTTAACTTCCTATTGTGGAGGGATCTAAGCAGCCAAAGGGAGCAGAAATTTTACCTATTCTTCCTATATCCCCCCCAACCTGAGAATACCCAAGAGAGTAAAAATATCATGGTCAGGCTGCGGTCTAGCCATCCACCTTGGAGGGCAGGAATGGTGACTGAGAACTCTCTGGGGAAGTCCCCAGAGTTATCTGTGGAAGAGAAGAGGGGACACAGGGGAACAACCCTACACTACACAATTTAGAGAAGGTTCATTTAGAGTGTGTGGCCCGAGGACCCGGGCTTGGGGAGTGCTCCCTTTCACTTTTGTTTTGAATTGCAACTATTTTGACACTGGAAAATACTGACTTTGAGGGACGGCGGGGGTCAAGACCCCAGGTTTCAGACCCCATTTGAGGGCTGCCTCAGGACAGAAAGTTATTGACACTGTTCAGTACTATAAGTTGGAAAAGGAGAATATGTTTTCCTTAATTTTTTTTCCTGTGTTTGCACAATGAAAATGAAGCAAAAGACCTGATGGGACCCTCGGTCGCTTTGAACCCTTTTTTTTTTTTGGTCAATTAACTTATTTTTTTTAATACTTGAAAAGAAGCAAGTTTGCTTTTTTATATCTTTACAAGAAACACAAATCATCCAGTGCTCGAATGAGGGATTGCCCAACATCTGTCTTATATCATTTGTCATCCAATTGGCATCTGACTGAAGTCTTGGTTACATGCATCTATTTATTCGTGTCTTTCATGATATTTCTAGCCTGTAATTCTGGTTGACTGCAGGGAATAGAACACAACCCTGTTGTGACCTAGTTTTTTTTTTTTTTTCTTATTTTATCTGATGGCTTGCTCTTGCCCTCCTGTGTGTCCTATTCTGGCTGAGACCTAATCTTGGCCCCATGCCTCCTGACTTGGAGAACAGCATGTCTCCAGGACCCAGCTTTCCCTTTTCCTCCTTGCTTCAGATTTGCAATAGTCATGTGTCCGAGAATATATTTCCATTAATATTCAAGACAAAGCCAAGATTATGACGCCAGTCTTCTGTCTCCTCCTCTCCCTCTTACTCTTGGTTTCGATCCTGGTTCTGAAAAAGCTGCTCTTCTCATATCTGACATCAAGGATTTCGCCTTCCAAAAAAAAAACTGATTAATAGAGGGGTTAACCTTCTTTATTGACTAGTCTGATTGACATTGATGCATCTTAATGTAGTGGGCAGGAGCCTCACTAAGGAGAGTTCCTCCAGACCAAGCCCATCACAGAGAAATGCACTGGGCACACAGCAAAACTTTACTGGTAGGTTTGGGCAGACTTTCCAGGCAAATAGATGAACTCTATTTGCTCTCCCTCTTCTCCAGAATGATAGAGAGGAAGCGAGCCTTAGGATCCTAGAGTTGACTAGCAGCATGCAATCAGCAGCTTGAACCAAGCTCACTACAGTTGACTGGAGTTCACCCAAAAGTAGCTTCTCAAAGGTCCCAGTCCCACTAGCTTAGACTGACCCAGGAGTCTAATTGATGTATGGTGAACTCAGGGAAGTCTTTGCCAGACCAGGGGTACTCCATCCAAGTCTTGATTAGCTTCGGCACCTATCAGAAGCAACCTATGGATAAGGCAAGAGTCAGATCTGACCTTGAAATTTCTGTGGGGAATCATCTTGTGCCTCAACCATAACATCCTCCTTGGACCTCAGTTTCCTCGTGAAGGGGATTGACTACATGGCCTCCAAGGCCCCTTCCAGCTCTAAAGCTATGAGCCTTTTAACAATAAAGGAGCAAAGATTTTGTCCCTTAATTCTTTCTGTCTAAAATCTGCCATCTTTTCCTATGGAAATCCCCCATTGACAAGCTGCTAGATATTACCCCAAGCTCCGACTTTTATCCCTTTCTCCCATATTTCTAGAACAGCATTCTCCATTTTTGCTCCCTTTTCTCGAAAGGAAAGGTGTTCAGTATTCTGCTTCTGAGTCCCCCACCTTTCCAAGAAATGGGGACCCACCCCCGTAGTGTATTGAACACTACTCTATAACTATGTGGCCTTCTCACCATCATCACTCCAGTGGGCAGGAGTTTAAGGATCAATTCAGGATTAAATCCTAAATTACTTAAAAGGATGTCACAGTAGTGATGATGACATGCTCCAAGTAGCCTAACGTAGCAACTATCTCATATCTTGCTTTTATCTCTTTCCTACTCCTGCTGCTACCAAGAATGTGAATTTTCACACTACTGCAGCTTATTAAATCACAGTCTGCTGCAATCTCAGCTAGGGAAAAGTGGTGTGCTAAACATACTATGCATATAAAAGGGGCTTAATAAATGCTTATTAATTTGGAGAAAGAACATATAAAAAAAGAAAAACTTCAAGCCTGAAAAATATTCCCCTAATCAACAGTATTATGGCTTTAGTGGCAGGAAATATATCAGTTACTTGCAAAAATTCTGTTTTATATCTCCAACCTTTATTTGGAGTCTTAGTTACTCCTTACAAAGGAGCCTGAACTCCACTGAGTACAGTCTGATATTTTTTCAGACTGTAGAAATAGATTCTTTTTTTAAACAACCATTTTTGTTAACCACTATTTTGCAGATTTTCTTAGTACACTGGCAACACGAGTAGCATGAAAAGTTTCCCAGCTCTGGAAATGTCATATCTTCCAGCGAGGCTTTCTTTCTCAGATCTTAGCTCCTCTAGAAACAGGATCCCTGGTTCTACAGAAATCCCAGAATTGCTTTTGGTGAACACAAGCACAAAAAGATATAACCTATCAGCTTGGGGGTAACAGGATCCCCATTGTTTGAAGGGAAAGCTCTTTGGTTCTGGTCTCACAGATCATTTAGCAATATGGCTAGGTATCTCTCGGTCTGTGACCCTGTCCATACTCAAACTGGTACCATCCATGAGTTTGGAGTCTAGCTTTGGTACTTTGCTTCCAGACTGATTCTAACCAGCACCAATGGAATAATCATCTACTCCCATTAAGCAGAAGTATTTTCACAGTAGGGTGAGAGGGGAGAGGGAGAGTAGAAGAGGAAGACATTGGACCTGTATGACCAAGAAAACTGGTCCATTTTATGCACAAAAAAAGTTTTAGAAAGAAATACATGATGTATTTTTTAGGTATTTTAGTAACTATAGTTAACTATTCTGCATTTCCTTCACTGTAGCAAAACAGACAAGCTAAGCAAGCAGACACAATTTCTGAGAAAAGCCCATATTCATATATTTTACATATAAATATATGTTCATGTATCTATGTGCATACATTGCTTAGTGATGAGCATAACCTTTATTGGCATTTGTTCCTTGTCCAGCTGTGAAACTCCCTTCACATCTCGAACTTCCATACAAGGCAGTATCTGATTTAGTTCATCCCGGCCAAAAATGAACTTTCATGAGTGGGACCATACAACATAGTTCATTCATAAACAGAGATTCTCCATTAAGTTAAATAATTCATTTTGTCCTAGATCCCAATCCAGGAAACATCCTAGCTCCAAACATTGGTTTGCCATTTTTAATACAACTAAGCAAATGAGCTGCTCTCCATAGTTTCACCCCACATTCTGCCTGTAGGAATTGATAGGCCCCTAGAATGGGCTAAGTCCCACCTTCTTTGGTTGGAAGTCAATCCAAATAGAGAGAATTGAAGAGAATTCCAAAGATGCCTTTAGTCCTTTCTGTCACAGGCTCTCTCTGCACCTTCTCCCAGTGATTTTCCCAGCATAAAATAAAATGTTACCTTCCAACTCCTCTCCAATCAAGACTCCTCTCCAAATTCAGCTTGCTTCTCTGAAACATGGTTGGTTCCATGATCACCAGCAAAACTGCACATAACATCCTGTTTTTCAGTTGGAGAATAAGATATAGCTGTGTATGTCAAAGGGAGGCAAGCCTAGAAAAGGGGAGCTAGCAGTCCTCACCATGGATGCATTCTGGAAGCTAGAGCAGCTGGCTATCATGGACTTAGCTGCAAGAGGAAGAGAATTTCTGCTCCAGAATAGCAGAGAAGGCACAGAATTAGGATGATGTGATGGTCTTAGATAGGAAAACAACATAGCCAATGTGTTTGGGCAAGCAAAAAGAATTCCTGATAGGTACTACTGCTCACGCAGGGGATTTTGTTACCCAGCTTAGTTTTTTATTTTCAAAATGAAACCATCTCTTCTCTACATTTAAAATATGTAGCATCTGATTGCTGTGATTGAGAATCAATAGCCCCAGTGCTGTTGCATAGGGAACTAGAGGCATTCTCTGTAGAAATCTGTAGTAGCCAGATAAGGGGTGAATTCCATCTAATAACAAGCATTCATGGGCTAAGGAAGAAGAAAAGTCATCCTAGAGTAGTGCCAAATGTTTGCTCTAACCTCCTATATCCCCATGCTCTGGTGGCCAGCATACCTAGTTAAAATGCCCTAGTCTGAAATAATAGTGTAACTGAGCAGGAACAGGAGTAGAGAGAATTATCTTTTTATTTAGTTCTATTTTATTAGCCTTAATATTCGTTGCTTTGGGGCAAACAGATTCCACTTAAACCTTCCAAGTCCATTCCATCTCCTTTGTTAAGGTTGTCCAAAACAAAAGGTGTTTTTCAGTGTTGTGGACTAGTGGAGTAGGGCAGTGTTAGAATGAAAACAATGTCTCCTACTCCGACCTGGTCCTGTTCTTAACCACCAGCAATGAATGAGCACTAGAGACCATATTTTGTTGGTTACACCAGGAAGCTCATCTGCCTTGACATTAGCCTCTTAGGTGTGTTTTTGGGAAACCCCAGTAGCCTCCCCCAAGACTTTGTTAAATCTGGGGTGGCTTCCTTGATGAGATAGCCCAGCTCCCTCATCATTACCTGGGATGTTACAGGGAAAGTTGAACTCTTCTTCCAGTCTCCACAGCAGCTACTAGTGCAGAGGACTATTCTTAGGTCATTTTTTCCCCTTAGTCCCCATCCCTTTCAGTTCTGGCATGACCTTCCTAAGCTAGGAGCTGTCATTCCCAAATTTTACAGGATTCAGGATCAAAGCAAGAACAGGATCTGATATCCTCTCCCATTTAGACCTTCAAAAAAGTCAACTAAAGAGAATGTCCCAATATCCAAGAATAAAATTCATTAACCCCATGCAGCTTCCACAGGCAATTGCTTAGTCCTTCATGATGGATCAGGTTTTAGTAGCTGCTACACAGGTCTGCCAGACTTTTGCCCAATTCCCCCCAGTTAAGATAAGAAGGCAGTATTCCTTCTGTAAATGATTTTCACTTTGTAAGAGTAATTCTCCATACAACGTTAACAAAAATATAAGTGTGAAAGAGGGAGAGAGAGAACACAAGTCTTCACAGGTTATATAGTAACTACAAGAAATAATAGATTGAAGTCATGGAGAGATTAACATTCCTGATTTCAGTTCCTGCTTCTCACCAACTTAGTATTTGTTGCTAGGTAAATCATCTCTTTATGCTTCAGTCCCCCTGACTGTAAAATGGGGATGATACTTACCTCACAGGAATGTTGTGAGGGATAATACTTTATAAAATGTTTTGACACCCTAAAGTGGATGGAGCTCTGTAGTTTTACTCTGGGTATTTAAATTGTTTAAATTAATAACTCCTTCCTGTGGAGACTGGTCTGAAGTAAAGGAAACTCAACAGGACTCGGAAGGCAGCCCTTCACAAGAGAATATATTCCTGCTGCCAAGTAATGCTATCTGATCTGAGATCAATCAGATTATATTTTCAGTTTATTTTTGTGTCCACATTTGACTTTTTTATTCCCTTCTTGCTTAGTAGATGTTGGCTGCTAGATAAGCAATAAGGAACACAAAGTTAAGTGCCCTCTGCTCTTTTGTCTTCCATTCATCCTTGAATACATCCTTAAAATGTCCTAGAGCCAGTCAGTACTCCCATATCCCACCTGAGTGCTGCAGGCAGCCTGATATGTTAAACATATGTTCTCCTCACCTCAATGTTCTGTCAGGGGTATCAAGGGAAGTGTTGAGTGTAATAATTGTCCTCCATGATATCATGAAGATTGTATCCTACAGAGTAAGATCTAACTGGGCAAAGCCCCAGGACTACCAAGGAATATAGGACTTTCTAGTGACCGGTACTTTGGGTGATCGAGAGAGATGAACATATCTTTGATAGTGCCTTGCTAAATAGGAGAGGACCTAGAAAACCAGACTCTGTCCTCCTGGAACTTGAGGAAATTCACTGATATTTTCAACAAATGTTAGTCCTGCCCTGTGAGTCTGTCCTCCACAAAGATAAGGAGAAACTTTTAATTGCCTTCATTTCCATTGTCCTAAAAGCCCTCTTGTCTGAAGAAGTAACTGTTCACACACTTACACACACTTTTAAAAATAACATTACTCCTCACCAGCTTCCCTGGAACACAGGATAAGATTTCTGGAGCAAAGAATGAAGGGGTTAGACCATTTCAAGAAATTCCCTCTTTGTGTTTTCATATTATTTATTCAAAGTTAGGGAAAGATCTAAGAGTGTGTCTACACATTTCATAGACACAGTTGTCCTAAGTTCTGTGTGGTTCTAATTACCATGTTGTGCAGTTATTAGACCTAAGTGAAGTATTAGGTACCTGATCGACTACACTTGTGTACTATGGAAATATCCCTCACCTTTTCCCTTCATTATCTTCACAGAGCTTGATATCAAGCATTCTTCCAGCCCACACTGCATGATCTAGGTCACTATTGGTTCAAGAATTCCATGTTTACATCAAACTGAGGGATGAGAAAAGGGGAAACACTACCCAGCTATTAGGAGTGGGCCAAATCCTCATTACAGTGATGGACAGGAAGATATTTACTTCCTCCATCAAAACTGACAAAGGTTTGGTTTGGTATGAGGAATAGCACAGGACCGTAAAGAAACACTTGAACAGGAACTCAGAGAGAAGTAGCTATTGGAAAAGAAAGCTTTCTGAGAATCGAGATCTGATAGATGGAAAGAATGCCATATTGTAATGGCATTGCAGTAATTTAAATATTACACACACACACGCCAAATACACTCTAAATGAAGGGATTTGCCTCTTGCACCTTCTTCAAGGATAGGAGAATTCTGATATTCAGACTGTTAAAGGTTTTTATAGCTTGTGTGTGGAGTATAACAGTAAAAAGTATCTTCTGTGTAGAAATAAACATTTTCTTCAGTTCAGTTTGGTTTTGGTATACATTTGCTCTCTAGATGTTTATGCCCTTCAAATGGCCAACAGCTAAAATAAAGTCTGTTGTTATTTTTTTCTTCTGTGTGGTAGAAGCTGATTTTGTCTCAAGCAAATAAATTCATGCCTGTGATGGGGCTCCAGCTTGGGGTGGCTATGTTTTTTGGTGGTGGACTAGATCATATGATCAGAAATCTTATGTGCAGCCCATATAGATATAAGCAATTACACTGAGCTTCAATTACAATCAGTAATCACAGCCCACTTACATGATACCTGGCAATAGCAGTTGCATGATGGTAGTGATTATACGTGATGGTGTTCAGGCTCCACTAGCCAATTAGTGTGCTAGATAATTAAGTTAAAAAAAAAAAAAAAAAACTAGGGAGGATGAGGGAAGGGCTGTGTAAAGTAGCCAGGAAAAAAAAAAATAATAATTGAAAAGTGAACATGGAAGTTCCTGAAGAAGAATAATTCCTAAAGGAATCAGGTCAAATTTCATCAAACTCCTACAACTGAGGTAATAAAAAGTATATGACAATAGGTAATAGCTTTGGCAACACAATGATATCTAATTGCTTAATCATAACTCCATGCTTCTCAGACTTTATCACCTTTTCATCCACATACTCCTCATGAGAGTTGCCAAAATCCTTCATTTCTATGGTTCACTAACCAAACTTTGGAAGGCTCTGTCATCACCAGCTATAGCAGTAGCTCAGATCTTCCTCTTAGCAATGTAACAGATGATGAAAGTAGAGCAGGATAGGGAGAGCATTAAGATGGAAGAAACCAGATCATCATGATCAAGTAGTGCACAAGATGTCAGCCCTACCAAATAATCCTATAGCTCCAGTCATTTTTATTATTGTATTGATGATGGTTTTTTTTTTAATTTAATTTTTGCAAAGCGTGTGCATGGGTAATTTTTCATCATTGACCCTTGCAAAGCTTTCTGTTCCAATTTTTTTCCCTCCTTCCCCCACCTCTCCCCTAGATGGCAGGAAGTCTAATACATGTTAATTGTGTTAAAATACTTGATAATTCAAATGTGTATGTACATATTTATACAGTTATCTTGCTGTACAAGAAAAATCAGATCTACAAGAAAAAAAAAATCTGAGAAGGAAAACATAACGCAAGCAAACATCAATAGAAAGCATGAAAATGCTATGTTGTGATCCACCCTCAGATCCCATAAGCTTCTCCCTGGGTGTATATGGCTTTCTTTTGATGATGCTTTTTTTTTT
>JAJPUD010010893.1:39765-58161 GCA_023553655.1 Myrmecobius fasciatus | reverse complement strand
AAGGAAGGAAGGAAGGAAGGAAGGAAGGAAGGAAGGAAGGAAGGAAGAAAAAAGAAAGACAAAGAGAGAAAGAAAAGGATGAAGGAAGAAACAAAGAAAGTTGTTAAGGGAAGAGGAGGTGAGGTCCAATGGATGTGATCAAATAATATGAAAAATCATTCTTAAAAGTATTATGAATATTATCTATCATATAAATGGCTGCTAAAAATTAGTAATAATAGAAGAACAGAGTTTTCTGGAATTTATGTCTCCTATAGTGCTTTGTTGTTGTTATCCTTTTATGAAACAGCAAAGTTATCACTTCTGATTTTGACCTCCATAAAGTTTTGTAAATTGTCTTAAGGCATTTTAATAATTAAATTTTAATTTTAAATGAATAAGAATTTTACTCTGTAACCCTAATTTTGCTTCATGCTGTGGGCTTGGGAGGAAGGATTTTTTTCTTCCTTATTTATTTATCCTGTCATAAAAAAGTGGCCAATTAACTCTTGTTTCATATAGTTTTCATTTATCATTTCTTGAAATATTACTCTATAATTTAAGAAAGCCTACTGGGATCAAATGAAGTACTTAACCATGCTTTTAATCTCATATCACTCTGGCTGTACGTGAATGACCAATAAAAGATCTCAGTCCACGCCTCACTCGCTCATTTTTTTGGGTTTTAATACCTCAGAGTGAGTGTAAATTACAATTGTTTCTGTTCTGTAAAGAAACTGAGTTTCTTTTTCTCTTAGACTGATTATTTTATAAAAACAAAGTAGGACATCTTTTCCCTCAATTCTTACCTAGTCTTTAATTACCCAATGGTCATTACTTCAGTCAAACTGAATCTTACGAAAGGCCTTACCTTAAGAAAGCCAAGGTTTCCCATTACATCTAGGGCTATCTCCAGTTACCTTTTTTGACACTGGACTCAGATGAATATGGAAGAGAAAAGTAGAGGGATGACTTTGCATACCTTTACCTCATTTAAATACAATTTACACGTATGTCAAGATATCACTCTCCTGATGTCATTGGTTCTCTCATTATTTTGTTTATGAGTTTTAATATGGGCAAATAAGCATATGCCATTTAGCAATCATTTCCCCCCCAATATGTCAGTGGAACAATGTGGTACTTCCAGTAGTATAAATCTAATCACCATGTACACCTTATTTATTCTATTCAAATCTTGTCTCTGTCCAGATGTGGATTTTTTTTTTCTAAAGCAATTGGGGTTAAGTGACTTGCCCAGGGTCACACAGTTAGGAAGTGTTAAGTGTCTGAGACCAAATTTGAACTCAGATCCTCCTGACTTCAGAGTTGGTGCTCTATCCACTGCCCCACCTAGCTGTCACCTAGATGTAGATTCTTTTTCAAAGACTCCACCCAACACAAATCTGGGAAATTTTTAATCTCTTAAAACTCTAATTTATATTTGATTCTTTATTTCCCCATAAAATATTATCTAGTCCTGTTATTTACCTATACAATATCTTTAAATCCTCTAGCACTACCTTCCTAGAGGGCCTCATTACCACCTGCCTGAACAACTGTAACCATTTTATGATTGTTTATTTTTGTGTGTCTTTATTTTTTCACATTTTAATTTATTCTTAATTCCACTTCCAAATCAGTTTTCCTTCTGCCCAGATTCAATCATTCCACTTTTAAGTTCATAATCATCCAATGTTTCCATATTACCTACCTAAATCAATACCAAAATTCTTACTGAAGAATTCATAAGAACTCCTTACACTGTTATGTCTGAAAACACAACTGAATTTTTTCATACGTTATCTTGTAATCTGTCCTTTTATATTATTTAGCCAAATTGTTTCTTATAGACTATTAATTTTGTCCTTCCTCTAGGCCTTTGTTTATGATATTACTCTTACTAGAATGCCATCTCTTACCACCTTCCTCTATCTTTTCAAAACTCAACCCACTTTAAATTCCTGAAAAACCCATATTATATAGCATTTTGCTTTTCATATTCTTAATTTATTATATTATATATTTTCATTAATACATTTTGGTATTATAGATAGATTTTTGTGTATAGCCTCTATGCATGGGTCATGTCTTGTAATTTCCATTAGAGTCTAGTAAAGCAATTTACACATAACAGTCTTTTTGTTTAAAGATTTCTGGATTAATTAGTCATTTTCATTAAATTGAGTAATAACTCCCTAGTCACCATGAAAAACTCATTATTTGCAAGAATTAGCTTGTTAATTTACTCAAAATTATAAGTTGATTTGTGAACATAAACAAATCCTAGGCTGCTGTGCAAACGAGATCTGAAATACAACCTTCTTTTACATTATCACTTAATCACTTTCATTGATATGACTCCAAAAATTATATTGAAGAATTTTTAAATGTCATTAATTTCCTGTTTCAAATGATATCATGTGAAATATGTACAACTTTTCAGAAAGCTAGAAAAAAATCAATATATTTTTTTTTTTAACTAACCAGTAACAAATCTTAAATCTACATCATTTTCAAACATTCTGGAGAGCAATTTGGAACTATGCTCAAAAAGTTATCAAACTGTGCATACCCTTTGACCCAGCAGTGTTTCTATTGGGCTTATATCCCAAAGAAATCATAAAGGAGGTAAAGGGACATACATGTGCAAAAATGTTTGGGGCAGCCCTTTTTGTAGTGGCTAGAAACTGGAAAATGAATGGATGCCCATCAATTGGAGAGTGGCTGAATAAGTTATGGTATATGAATGTTATGGAATATTATTGTTCTATAAGAAACGACCAACAGGAGGATTTCAGAGAGGCCTGGAGAGACTTGCATGAACTTATGCTGAGTAAAATGAGCAGAACCAGGAAATCAATATACATGGTAACAGTAAGACTATATGATGATCAATACTGATGGACATGGTTCTCTTCAACAATGACTTGATTCAAAACAGTTCCTATTGTTCAGCAATGAAAATAGTAATATACATCCAGAGAGAGGCCTGTGGGAATTGAATGTGGACCACAAGATAGCATTTTAACACTTTCTGTCAATGTTTGCTTTCATTTTGTTTTCCTTCTTAGGTTGTTTTTATTTTCTCTTTCTAGATCTGATGTTTCTTGTGCAGCAAGATAACAGCATATTTATATATATGCACATATTGGATTTATCATATGTTTTAACATATTTAATATGTATTGGACTACCTGCCATCTAGGGGAGGGGGTGGGGGGAAAAAGGGGAAAAATTTGGAACAAAAAATTTTGAAAAGGTCAATGTAGAAAAATTATTCAGATGTTTTGTAAATAAAAAGCTTTGAGAAACAAACAAACAAATAAAAAGTCTATGATCCTTTCTTAGAAATTGTACAGGCAATTTTAGAGATTTCCAGGTGTAGAATATGCTACTTATGGCCTAGTTTACCGCCTTCTAATTTTGAATTGAAACTTCTTCAGAGAAACAGTGTAGGATAGCAGATGCATGGAAGACTCCCAGGAGAGCTTCTAATTGGCCACAAAGCTTCATGGGATTAAGGCCATGTAATTGTTTTCTCAATCATCTCCATCTGTGCAATAGGAAATCTTATCACTGAGTCAAGCCTGCCAACATCAGTGTCAGAGCAAGGAGAAGTTTTATTAGGTGCATTAGTCCCTAGATTAGTAGTAGAGCAAACTCCATATTGTAAAGCATATATAAGTAGAGAATATTGCATCTTAATATTTGACTTTATACTATTGATAATAATTTTATTCTAGTTTTTGTTTGAGTCCATTTGGGTACATGTACACAGTGTCATTTCTTTTGCTTTTGTGTCTAATGTGGGAGGGTTATAAATGGGTGTTTAATTTAAAAGTAATTTTCAACCCTTGCTCTAAAGCTTATAGAAATATAAATTGCCATTACCTACATGAATCTATAAGAAAAAAAAAGTCACAGTGATAATAATTGATACTTAAGATGACTAAAATTTTGCCAGTTCTTATACTTCTTTTCTCTGTAGTGGTATTTGACATTTATTTCCCTGATTTTATGTTTTGTGCATGCTTTTTGGGTCATTATGACATTCATTTCTCATTTAGCAATCTTTTCATTATCAAACTCTTCTTTGTAATCATCATTTTAACAATAATAAAACCAAAAACAGCAACAAAATTTCAGCAAATACACAATATACATTACCTGTGTCTGACCCTATTCCATCTCCTCTAATTTGAGAACAAATGTGTATTCCATCATTGACAAACATTGACAAGCTACATGGTGTTAAGTGGAAAATTATAGTTCTTCACAAGAACATTGCAGTGCATGTTCTCTATATGACCATGGGTTAGTCACTTTATGAGCCTGAGCCTCCATTCCCCTGTGACTAAAATCCCTATAATAATTTCTGTAGTTTCCTCCTGAGGGATATTATGAGGCTCAACCTAAATATCTTTAAAGAATATTAACAATTTAAAAAATATATTTTAATTTTATTTGAATCATCATCTTTTCTTTTTTCTTCTTGAAATTGCCTCCTCCTTTACTTTTCATAAAACTCTATCCTTCTGTCTTGTCTATTTTTATAAAGCTAATTTTACTATCTGATTCCTATTTCTTTAATCCTTCCTGAGCATCTACCTTCTCCCCCTTCTTGATGTAAATTACACATCTAATAAGTAGGCACACTTATAGGAGAATAAAATAGGTAAAAAAAAAAAAAAAGTATAAGGACTTAGGAAAGAAGGTCCCACCTCCAAGCCAGCCTCAATGGTTGTGGTCTGTGGATTTCTACCCAAGCTCCTTTCTAGTTGAGAGAAAGTAGTAAAGTAAATATGACTAGCTGGTTTCTAGTGATGGCTAGAACTTAAAAGACTTAGTTTAAGGGTATGTCTTTCCCAAGCTAAGCTACAGTATTCTTTTCAATGTGTATTCATTTCCACGTGTGTTAATCCAATCATAAAATTACTAATCATTCTTTTAGTTTGGGGATTTTTGAATCTGAGCTTTGAATCTGCATATCTAGTTAGAAGGTCAATGAATGATTGTGACATACAAACCTATGCCATTTTGCTTAGGGTAAAAAATATACCAGTACCCCAAGGATTAGAGTTCTTACCCTGAATTTCATCAATATATTTTCTGCTTGTTTGTTTTGAATCCAATTAGAAAAATAAGAATTACAAGTATTGAAAAATATAACAATACAAAATATAACAGTAGTAGATATTCAAATTTAAATATGTGGTTCATTCAATAAGTTGTATAAGAATTCAGTGGCAGGACAGCGTAGTAAGAGAGATTCTTAAACATAATTTAGTCTCCTTTAAAATATTTAGTAGATTTGTAAACACTGGCAAGCAAGAAAATCTTTCATATTCTCCGATTCCTCATCATTGGAATTATACATGTCCTACTTCACAAGGATTTTCTGGAGAGGGATTTTAAAATTTAAATCCCTATAAAAATTAGTTATTATTAGTTCAGAAGGATGGGAGATTACTGTCATCTTGAATGGTCAGGAAAGACTTCATAGGTGATCTGGGCTTTGGGCTAAGTCTTTAAAAGATTGGGAAAAAATTATATTGGAAGATATATTTCTTTAAAAGCTAGGTTCATCAGTATTCTCTTTGTAAACACGACTTTCTCATCATTGGCTTCTGAAACTCACAACCTTGAAATCCTTTTGACTTCCTTTGTCTCCTTCAGACTTCATTAGCCATTTAGGCTATTTCTTAGAAAATATGAAGAAATCAATGAGGCTTGTTGTCAATAAGAAAGCTTAAGAAAATCAGAGCTTTTTTTTTTTTCGGGGTGGGAGAGGCTAGAAGGTACATAAAAGAATGGCAGATATTTGGAATACAGCTCTACAGTAGAAATTTATGAGAACTCTGGCCCTGATGAGGCTTCTTATTCCTTCCCTCTGCTTGGTTTTTAAGATAGGCAAATGTATTATGGGAAGGTGAGAAGACGCAAGAGGAGTTTAGTTATCTTTGTCCCATAGAATTCCATCAAAGCTTTGTTGAGTAGAGTTCCCTGAAAAGTTTTGATGGAATTAAGTCTTAAAAGGGATGAGAATTTTTTTTTTTGTTTTTCTATTCTTAAATCTGATGGCTGGCCAAAAAAACTAGGAATTTGAGTAGTTGACACCGAAATCAGTAAAAATAATATGTAAGAGCTACACTACCTTTCACAGGTTACCTCTCTGAGAATGGCTATTATGGCCAGTAGGCACAGCATAAACATAAAATAACCTTAGAACTCCTTTGTAATGGAGAGGCTTACTACAGCTGTATGCAGAGAGAATGGGGAATGCAACTCAGTGAATACTTCAACTAAAGTGCAAAGAAAATCGTTAAGAAAGATTATATATTCCATGGAAAGTGGAGATGCAACTCTAAGCAAATATATCAAAATCAAGCAAAATAAATGACATCCATTAGAAAGTAGTATGATGACATCACCAGAAGACATTAGCAGCCCTATAACATCAATATTAGAGATGTGAATTTAATTACTTTACTCTACCAATTGTTTATATCATTCCTCTGAAATTATCTTTCAATTGTACTATATATACCTAATTATTTACATATTATCTGCTCTATTAACTTGTTTTGGGGGGATTTCTGGATCCAAAATATAGGACTTAAAATAATGGTGAGTAAAATATATATTAGACTTCATACATATCCCTAAGCTAAATATATGTCCTTTGTGATATTCATGAATTCCACAGACTATACATGTTTTCTATAATCCTGTCCATCCATAAATGTTCCCTCCTTATACATGTCTTCTTTGTGAATGCATTTTTGCATTTCAATATTAATATTATCTGACTTTTTATGATCCCATTTAGAGTTTTCTTGGCAAAGATAATGGAATAGTTTGTCATTTCCTTCTTCAGTTTGTTTTACACATGAGGAAACTGAGGCACTCAGGGTTAAGTGACTTGCTCAGAGTCACACAACTGTTAAGCATCAGCTCTAGCCACTATATAATCTAGCTGACCCTAGTAATTTACATGACAGTGAACCCTAGCAGAGGATGTGTTGAAGGGAAGGTATGTTTTTTCTTTACTTTGCTGCATTATTTCATTAAAGGAGACAAAGTGTAGAGAAAGCAGTCCTCAAAGCAAGAAAGATGTGGGTAAGTCCCATCTCTAATACATAATGACAATATGACTTTGGGCCAGACATTGAATCTTTCATTGCCTCAGGTAGCTCTCTCAAATGCTAAGTTCCATAGCAGTAGCTAAACTGCACTGGTAGAGAGAGGGTGATTCCTGTCCAGGAATTACCTTAAACCAATGAAATTATAGATTCATTCAAAATGTTTGAGTGTCTTTTGCTTTGAATAAATCAGAGTTTCTTAGAAGACTTAATAAACGCGAGTATTATTGTGAAGGCTTATGAACAAATATTTTCTGTAGTTTTTGAACTACAAGGTTCCTTAAATCTCTGGTATATCTCTAGAGGTTCATTTTTAAATGGGGCTCTAAATGGTACGTAATTATTAAATTTATATATATATATATATATAAAATAATATGTAATAAATAAAAATAATATTATATAATAAATAAATAATAAATACATCAAATTTATGTTTATTTCAGTGCTTTGCATATAGCCCTAGTTATCTGTATACATGCATGTGCTTATGTATGTATTTGTGTACATTTATTTATTTGTCCATTCACTCATTAATTTGTTTATTTGCTAGTTAATTTATTTTGCATTGGATTAAATCTCTACACCTGCAACCTCAATCCATGTTGAATTACCCACCGATATTAAGGAAGCAATCTTTTTATTATTTTTTTAATTAAAACTTTTTATTAGCAAAAATATGTATGGGTAATTCTTCAACACTGACCTTTACAAAGCTTTCTGTTACAAATTCCCCCCCTACTCCCCACCCCTCCCCTAGATGGCAGGATATCCACTACATGTTAATTATGTTAGAATACTTGACAAATCGAATATATGTATACATATTTCCACACATCATTGTTGTGCAAGAAAAATCGTATCTACAAGAAAGAAAAATCAGATAAAGGAAACACAATGCAAGCAAACATCAATCGAGAGCATGAAAATGTTATGTTGTGGTCCACATTTCACATCCCTCTCTCTGGGTGTATATGGCTTTCTTCACTGAACAACTGGAAGTGGTTTGAAACATTTCATTGTTGAATAGAGCTATGTCCATCAGAATTGATCATTGAATAGTCTTGTTGTTTCCATGTGTAATGATCTCCTGGTTCTGCTCTTTTTACTCATCAGTTCATGTAAGTCTCTCCAGGCCTCTCTGAAATCGTCCTGCTGGTCGTTTCTCACACAACAATAATATTCCATAACATTCATATACCATAATTTATTCAGCCACTCTCCAATTGATGGGTATCCATTCAGCTTCCAGTTTTTAGCCACTACAAAAAGGGCTGCCACAAACATTCTTGCACATGTGGGGCCCTTCCCTTCCTTTATGATTTCTTTGGGATATAAGCCCAATAGAAATGCTTCTGGATCAAAGGGCATGCACTAAGGAAGCAATCTTAAAAGAATACTGGAGTTAATCAAGCTCTCACATTTTAAAAATGAAGAAAACGGATCAAAAAAAAAAATAAGACCCCAAGATGACTTGACAAGTCAACTTGACGATATTGTCATGTCAAACAGGTAAGCAGCAGGACTGAGCTTCTAACTCAGTAAAAGTCTATTTTTCTATTATATCTGGATAATGGCAATTGTTTTTCCTTTTAGATTCTTTGATTTAAGATTCTCTCCAATCCAATCCATTTTATTCATTTCTGACTAATAAACTTTAAATATGTTAATCCATTGTTTAAAATCTAAATCAATTGTTGCTTGGCCAACCATAGGTCCCTCCCTGATGCCATGGTCCTCTTCAAGAATGTAGGACAAACATCAACTAAATGCAATGTACTTTGCTGTGTTCTGAGGGATACACAAAATTAAATAAGACCTTTCCCCTCCCCTCAAGCAGCTTAGAATCTTTTCCATTTGCTTCTTAAAGAATTCATAGTAACTTACTACTGACTATTGAACATTTTAAATTTATGTGCTCAAAATTTCTCAAACCCAATATTTACAAAATAAGATCCTTTATTCTCTTTGAAATTCACCCCTCCCCTAAACTTCCCTATTCCCATTCTCCTAGGTCTGCAAATTTGGCATGAGCTTAGATTCCTAATTCTTCGCCACCACATAGGTCAAATTAGTTAACCTTTTTTTTTTTTCTTCTTCATGGTCCATAATGTTTCTCACTTATGAATTCTTCTTGATCTACACATCCACCATGTTAGGTTAGTGACTCAGACTCCCTCACCTAGAATATTTCAATGACCAACCAATTGACCTCCTTTAAGTATTTTCTTTTCCATCTTCCCTTTAGTTGCCCATGAATTTTTTTTTTCCATAAGAGTAGATCAGGCCATCTCACTCCCATATCCAATAACTTGTAGTCTTTCCCTATTGCCTCTAGGATAAAATATAAACTCTTATTTTTTGCCTTTTAAAGCTCTTCACAATACAATCTCAAATATTATCCAGTCCCATTATGAATTTATTACATAGAGAAGCCATAAGGTACTTTTAAAGAATAATAATAATAAAGATTTATATAGCACTTATATGGCAGGCACTATGCTAAGTGCTTTACAAATATTGGTTTATTCTTGTAATACTGAGAGGTTGGTGCTAATGTCCCCATTATCTTACAGATGACCCTGAGGAAAGTGGAGATGAATTGATTTGTTCATTATCACAGAGCTAGAATGTGACAAAGATTGTATTTGAAATCATATTTTACTGATTCCAGACCCAGTACTCTATCCACTTTCATGAATAGGATTTAGAAAGAAATAAACTATTGACTCTTCCCAGCCCAGAGGTTGGTAGCATTGGATCTTCGTCCTCACTTGAAAGTTGCAGTAGAGAGAGGAAGGACCTCACCAACATGCATCTCCTGAGGCAAGCCGATCAATCCTCCATTGGACTTATATCAGGCAGAACATATTGTGCATTCAAGAAGTACTGGGTTTTCATTGGCCAGTATTCTTAGATCATTAAAACTGTTGATTTTAATTTTATTAGTAAATTATCAAAATAACAATGTAGAAAAAACATAGAGAATAACCATTATATATTAGTTGAGGGAGGACTCACATTAACAGAATTACAAAGCCTTAAGTATCAAAGCATTCCAAAACACTATGTAAAAGATAGGGAAAAAATGAAAATAAATCAACAAAATTTTCTAAAACTACCAATGCCAAGATAAAATTTCAAAATTTCATGGCATCTTGTTACCTAAAGTTTTATTGAACACTCATAATCTCCAAAATCTTATTCAAAAATCTATAATTTTTTATAATCTTCAATTTTTCTATTCTTCAGAAAAATTGTAAAAGGCAAGATGGCAGCCTTGGACAAAATTCTTTCAATGAATATTTGTAGAATTTTCCTTGATGATCTGTGGAAGAATGTTATCAGTTCATTTTTTGACATGAATTTAAGGTAAATCAATAATTTTTAAATTGTCTCTTCTGGATCTATTTTCCAAGATGGCTATTTTCCCAATGAGGTATTTCACATTTTATTCCATATTTTCATTATTTTTAGTTTCTTTGAATGATTCTTGATGTTTCATAGAGTCATTAGCTTCCATTTGCCCCATTCTAGTTATTAATATGTGGTGTTCTTCACTTAACTTTTGTATCTTATTTTCCATTTGATTAATTCTACTTTTCAAGGTATTGTTTTGTTCAGTAGATTTTTTCCCCATTTGGCCAATTGTATTTTTTAAGGAATTGACTTTCTTTTCCAAGCTGTTGACTCTCTTATGCATACCTCTCATTTCTTTGCTTATTTTTTCTTCTACATCTCTTATTTGCCTTTTAAAGTTTCTTATGAACACTTCCTCTATTTGGGCTTGAGACCAATTTATATCACTTTTTGAGCTTTTCTCTGTGGACATTTTGTTTTCATCTGAATATTTATTTTTGTCTTTTCTGTGTTCTGCTCATTTTCTTTTTTTCCCCTTTTTTAGTGTTTCTTCTTTTTTTAACTTTTATGGTTAAATTCCTTTCCTGTGGTAAAGGGGCCACTGTCCCAAACTGCCTATGCAGCTCTATTCCTTGGCTTTGAGCACAGGGGTCCCTTTTACAGGGGATAGCTTTCCCTGCTCTTTTTCAGGAAATAGTCTTTTTTTCCTAGAATTTGTTTTCTGAACTGGGTCTGGAAGCTGCCCCACTGGTTTGCTCACCTACGAGTCATGACTGAGGATTTCAGTTGCTGATCTGCTGTGATTAAAACCCTGTCACTGGTTTTCCCAGACTCTGTCTAAGCTGGGCTGAACACCACTTTCACCCAAGTGACACAGAACTTTCTTGAAGTTTTTTTCAGTCTATCTTGAGCTGCAGAGTGAGTTTTATTCCTTCAGACTCTGTCTCCACCATCTTGGCTCTGCTGTTTTTAAACTTTCTTGAAAGTTCAAAAATATTTAAAATATTTATCTCATCATTTTAGCTCAAAATGAAAAAAAAAAAAAAAACAATATCCTGTCCCAAATAAAAACTTGATTTACAAATGGATGGAAGAATTACAATGGGGGAGGAGGAAACAAAAGGTGTTTAGTAGTACAGTGCATATTGTAGCCAGGAAAAAAGAAAATAAAAATAAACAACAAATAAAAATCAGAAATAGTTCAGCATATCTGTATATATGTAACTAAACTTCTAACTTAATTGTATATATTGGGAGCAAATACAAAATAAAACATTTTCATGTTTTCACAAATCTTACTTTGTGAAAATAAAAAGATTATAAATTTTAGATCTCAGATTATATTTTTAAATCAATCCTGTTTATTAAATTTGCACTAACATTAATTCATATTTAGTGAATTTAGCAAAGATTACAAAGAACCTTCCTGCAACATTACTGTGAAAGTAGGAATATCACTGTCCTCATTTTGAAGAGGAGGAGTGACTTGTCACTGGCTTTATGTCTAATAAGATTTTGAAGGAGAATTCAATCTGTTTTTCTAATAAGAAGTCTAGCATCGCTTCTGCCATGTTACTGTGCCCCTTTAATTACCTTCCTGGTGCTGAATAAGAATCACAAAATACAGTGAATTTAGTGATTCTTATTGTTTTAAATGGTTGAATTTGTAATAAAGAATAAGGGTAATAATTCTAAAATCCTTATAAGTATATTGCAGTTTTGTTTTTGTGGCAGTGGAAAAGAAATGGAAATGAAGGGGATGTTCCTAATTTGAAAATTATTTTAAAAAGTTGTGGTATATGATAGTGATGAAAAACTCTTAAGCTATATAAATGATGAATTGTTTGGTAGTAGAAAAAACCTGGAAAGACTTATATGAATTCAAAAGTGAAGTGAACAGAGCACCTAGACAGTGTTGTACAGAAATAGAAATATTATAAAAATGAGTAACTATAAAGACTTAGCTATTCTGATCAGTAGAGACAATTCCAAATGACACGTGATGAAAAAAGCAATATGTCTCTGATTGGATAACTGATAAATGAATATCACAGCATACTTGGTTTTGAACTCTGTTTTCATTTTTGATCTATGTTTTCTTTTATAAGAAGGCTTAATATGTAAGATTTGCATGACTTCACAGATATAATTAATATCAAATGCTTGCCTTCTTACGGATGAGTGGGAGAGAATTTGGAAATAAAAAAAAATTAAATACTCCTCATTTTTATATGTAATTAGCAACTATTCATTCAAATAAAATGAATTTGAAAACTAACTTGTAGAAAATATAGAATTAGGATAAATATTGTAACACTTATTTAATGTAGATACTTGATGATAATATGGCACCTCAACATTTTTGTTGAGTTGCAAGGAGAAACTTGACATTTCAATATGGCTATCCACTTTTTTAGATTAACAACTTGGGCTCAAATGAGCACTGAATATTTCTCTAGTTATTTAAGTTCATCTTAATTTCTTTAAGGGATATTTTGTAACAGAAGCTATGTAAATACTGAGTATACTTTAACCTAATATGTATGTATGTGTATATAGATACACACATATGTACATATATACACATACATATTCTCATATATAATATATACACATACACTTACTCCATATATTTACGTATGTGTAGCTATACATACACACATATTTTTTACATATTCAATTGTGGGAATGTATAATAATTTGAATGACATTTCTCTTTTTATCAAGAGAAATATTGCTGATATTTATAGATTCACTTTATTAAATATATTGTCTCAATTAATTTATTGATTCCCTAATAACATCAATAACAATAGTACTACTCTGCAGCAGCAGTCAACAGTCAACAGCAGCAGCAGATAGCAGTAGTCTGCAACAGTCAGCAGCAATCAACTATAGTCAACAGCCAATAGCAGCAGCAGCAGAAAGCAGCTGTGAGCAACAGTCAATTGCAGCAGTCAGCAGCAGTCAGCTATAATCAACAGTCTAAAACAATAGTTGGTGGTATTCAGCAGCAGCAGCAGCAGCAGTCAGCGGAAGCAATCAACACTAGAAATCAGCAGCAGTAGTCAGCAGCAACAATCAGAAGTTGTCAATTACAGTCAACAGTCAACTGGAGTCAGCAGCAGTCAGCAGCAGCAGTCAGCAGCAGCAGGAACAGTGAGCTATAGTCAGCAGCATTGCTGTATGGCTGTGAAACTTGGACAATATGCCAATGCCATGCCAGGAAGCTGAATCTCTTCCATTTGAATTGTCTTAGAAAGAATCTGAAGATCACCTGGCAGGAGAAGGTATCAGACACTGAGCTCCCTTCTCAAACTAAACTGCAAGGAGCACAATTCCATTGGGCACAGTGTTCAAATGCCAGATGTATGCTTGCCAAAAAAAAATATTTTGAGGAGAATTCACAAAGGACAAGCACTCACAAGATGGTTGGACAAAAATGATACAAGGAAACTCTCAATGTATCTCTTAAGAAATTTAGAATCGATTCCATGACATGGAAGACACTGGTACTGGACCACCCAGCATGGTGTGCCCTCATCAGAGAAGGGGCTGTGTTCTATAAGTAAAGCAGAATTGAATTATCCCAAAGGAAATATGAAATATGCAAAATTACAATTATAAAATGTTGATAAGGAGTATTTGTGTCCAACATACAACAGAGCATTTTGAGCTCATATTGGTCTGATCAATCACAGCTGGACACACTGTACTTCTATTCTAACATAGTGAAATCATTTAAGTTTTCTTTGAAAAGGAAGGACAATAAGAATTCAGCAGCAGTCAGCAATCAACTGTAGTCATCAGTAGCAGCAATATCAAAAGTATTAGTCAATACTAGCAGCAGTAGTAGCAGTAGCACTTTTCCTATGAGATTTTGAATTATTGTTTCTTCAAAACTAGTGTTTTGTTTGTATGAAGAGTATGTGTTTATTTAAAGAAAATGCCCTTCGTTTTTCTTCCCTTATATCATCCTTCACTTCACCAATGTGTGAATATACACACTATTTATTCTCTCAGTACTCTAGAGAGAACCAACAATAAAGATAAAAGTTTTTTTTTATTTTTATTTTTTATTCTCAGCATTATTTCTCCCATGCAGAGCATCAGTTTTGGCATTTTTTCAAATTTTATCACAATTCTGTTGTTCTTGAATTGTATAATTTATTTTATTTTATTTCTTATTATTTCTTATTTTATTATTAATTTCAAAATATATGCATGTATAATTTCCAATATTCGTCCTTCCAAAACTTTGTGTTACAAATGTTTTCACCCTTTCCTCTCACCTTCTCCCCTAGATTACAAGAAATCCAATAGATATTTTAACATTTCTTATATAGATATAGATATTTCTACAATTATTTTGCTAACCAAAAACATATAAGATCAAAAAGGGAAAAAATAAGAAAGAAAAAAAAAATGAAGCAATAACAAAAAGATGAAAATACTAAGTTGTGATCTATATTCAGTCACCATAGTCCTCTTTCTTGGGGTAGATGACTCTCTCTATTATAAGATCATTGGAACTAGCCTGATTCAACTCATTGTTGAAAAGAACTATGTCTCTCAGAATTAATCATTATATAATCTTGCTGTTGCCATGTAAAATGATCTTATTCTATTCACTTCAGTTAGCATAAGTTCATATAAGTCTCTCCAGGTCTTTTTGAAATCCTCCTGTTGATCATTTTTTACAGAAAAAGAATTTTCCATAATATTCATATATCAGAACTTATTCAATCATTCCCCAACTGATGTGAATCCACTCAGTTTCCACTTTCTTGCCACTACATAAAGAGCTGTTGTAAAAGGCCACAGATAGTGGGGGAACTCTAGGTGAAGTATAAGACCCTCCAACCCAGCCAGGGAATCTGCTGAGTGCCTGCTTCAGCTCCTCATCACCCCTGGAGGCGCCTAGGCCTTCCTGAGAAGTTGGGGGTGTGACAACCTGTGTTGTAATTAAAGCAGAGTTAAATGGCAAAGAGACATCTGCACACAATAGCAAGTTGTTTATATGGTCCCAAATGTGCAGTATATAGATAGCACATGCACAGTGTGTCGTAGTTTTATAAGAGTATTAGAGAATATATGGCTGAGGTCATTTTGAATAAATAAACTCCTGTTTGACCATTTTCTGTGAGTTCCACCCCTTCACTCCTCATCCATGATCAGAATTCAGCCTGGTGCAGAAATCCCACAGTGAGCAGGTCCAAAGGGGCTGCCATAAAGATTTTTAGACTTGGGGGTCCTTTTCTCTCCTTTATGATCTCTTTGCTATATAGGTTCAGTAGAAATACTGCTGGATAAAACCTTATGCACAGTTTGATAGTTCTTTGGCCATAGTCCAAATTGCTCTCCAGAATAGTTCAATGAGTTTACAGCTCCACCAACAATGTATTAGTGTCCTAGTTTTCCTCATTTCCTCCAGCATTCATCATTATCTATTCCTGTCATCTTATTCAATCTGAGAGGTTATGTAATGGCACCTTAGAGTTGTCTTAATTTGCATTTCTCTGATCAAGAATGATTTAGAGCATCTTTTCATATGACTAGAAACAGTGTCAATTTCTTCATTTCAAAATAGGCATTGACCACATCATTTGGAGAATGGCTTGAATTCTTATAAATTTGAATCAATTCGCTATATATTTTAGAAAAGAGGCCTTTAGCAGAACCCTTGAATGTACAAGATTTTTCCCAGTTTGTTGTGTCCCTTCTAATAGTGTATACATTGGTTTTGTTTGTACAAAATTTTTTTAACTTAATATAATCAAACTTTTCCATTTTGTATTCAATAATATTCCAGATCTTCTTTGTTCACAGTTTCTTTCCTTCTCCACAGATCTGAGAAGTAAACTATTCTTTGTTGTTCTAATTTGCTTATATCACTCTTTATGTCCAAATCCTGAGCCCATTAAGACTATATCTTGATATATGGTGTTGGATGTGCGTCATTACCTAGTTTCTGCAATACTAATTTCCAATTTTCCCAGAAATTTTTGTCAAATAGTGAGTTTTATCCCACAATCTGGAGTCTTTGAGTTTGTTAATCACTAGATACTAGTCACTGACTATTTTGTCCTCTGAATCTAATCTAATCTATTCCACTGATCAACTACTGTATTTCTTAGCATGTACCAAATTATTTTGATGATAACTGCTTTATAATATAGTTTTAGGTCTAGTACACCTTTATTTGCATTTTTCATTAATTCCCTTGAAATTTTTGACCTTTTGTTCTTCCAGTTGAACTTTCTTATCATTTTTTCTAGCAATGTAAAGTAATTTCTAAGGAGTTTGATTGATATGCCACTGAATAAGTAAATTAATTTAGGCAGTATTGCCACTTTTATTACACTAGCTCAGGCTACCCATGAGCACTTGATATTTTTCCAAATGATTACCTCTGGCAATATTTGTGTGAAAAGTGTTCTGTAATTGTGTTTATATAGTTTCTGACTGCCTTGGCAGTAGACTCCTAATCTACAAATATTTTAAATGGAATTTCTCTTTGTATCCTTAGCTGCTGGACTTTGTTCGTAATATGTGAAAATGTTGATAATTTCTGTGGCTTTATTTCGTATACTCCAAATTTGCTTAAGTTGTGAATTGTTTCTAGTTGTTTTTTAATTGGTTCTTTAGGATTCTGTGAGTATATCATCATATCATCTGCAAAGAGTGATAATTTGTTTTCTTCATTACCTACTCTAATTCCTTTAATATTTTTTTCCTCTCTCTTATTTTTCTTCTCTTATTGACAAAGGTAACATTTCTAATACCATATTGAATAGTAATGGTGATAGTTGGCAACCTTGTTTCACCCCTTATATTACTGGGAATGGTTGTAGTTTATCAACATTGCATATGATAATGGTTGTAGTTTATCAACATTACATATGATGCTTGCTGATAATTTTAAATAAATACTACTAGTCAATTTAAGGGAACATCCATTTATTCCTATACTCTATACTGTTTTAATAGGGATGGGATGTTGGATTTTGTCAAATGCTTTTTTCTGCATCTATTGAGATAATTATATGATTTTTGTTAGTTTGGTTATTGATATTGTCAAGTACTCTAATAGTTTTCCTAATATTGAACCAGCCTTGCATTTCTGACATAAATCCAACATAGCCATGATGTATTATTCTAGAGATAACTTGCTGGATCTCTTTGCTAATATTTTATTTAAGATTTTTATATCAATATCCATTAGAAAAAATTGGCCAATAATTTTTTTTCTCTGTTTTGACCCTACCTGGTTTAGGTATTAGCACAACATCTGTGCCATAAAAGAAATCTGATAGGACTTCCTCTTTCCCTATTTTAATAAATAGTTTGCTTAATATTGGAATTAATTGTTCCTTTAATGTTTGGTAGAATTCAAATGTAAATCCATTTGGCACTGGAGATTTTTTCTTTTTTATGTATTTATTTATTTATTTATTTTATTTTATTTTATTTGCATAACATATGTGTGGGTAATTCTTTTTTTTTAATTTTTATTTTATTTGCATAACATATGTGTGGGTAATTCTTCAACAATAACCCTTACATAGCTTTCCGTTACAAATTTTTCCCCCCAACTCCCCACCCCTCCCCTAGATGGCAGGATATCCACTACATGTTAATTATGTTAAAATATTGGCAAATCGAATATATGTATACATATTTCCAAACTTATCATTGGTGTGCAAGAAAAATCTTATCTACACAAACGATATATCAGATAAAGGAAACACAATGTAAGCAAACATCAATCAAGGAGTATGAGAATGTTATGTTCTGGTCCACATTTCGCATCCCTCTCTCTGGGTGTATATGGCTTTCTTCAGTGAACAATTGGAGGTGGTTTCAAACATTTCATTGTTGAAGAGAGCCATGTCCATCAGAATTGATCGTC
>JAJPUD010010893.1:0-29765 GCA_023553655.1 Myrmecobius fasciatus | reverse complement strand
CCCCTTCCAAAGGCAGATCTGCCAAAGCACCTGCCCACAAGCAGAGCAAAGTGGCCCAGGCGTCTCCCAGGGGCTTCCTGGGTGCCCAAAATCCGCCCCTCTATCGCAGCCCTGACTCCCGCCCCGGCTGGAGTCCGATCGCGACCAGAGGCCGATTTCCCCTGAGGCTAACCTTCTCCGGAGTTCTTTCAAGGTAGATCTTTTATAGAAGTGCGTTATAGTCCAAATGCTTGGCGAGACCCTCACTCAGAAACCAGTTGGAAGGCTTACTTTGTCTGGGTTTGAGGGAATGTCGGAGGAGTTCACAGAGAAAGCTGTGTGCAGTTCGCCATCTTGGCTCCGCCCCCTGGAGATTTTTTCTTAGGGAGTTGGTTAATAACTTGTTTAATTTCTTTTTTCTAAACTGGGACTATTTAAGTAATTCACTTCCTCTTCTGTTATTCTGGACAATCTATATTTTTGGAAGTATTTCTCCATTTCATTTAAATTATTAGGTCTATTCACATATAGTTTTATAAAATAATACATTATTATTGCTCTAATTTCCTCTCCATTGGTGAAAAGGTCTCCCTTTTCATTTTTAATATTAACATTGTGATTTTCTTCTTTTTGTTTTCTAGTCAAATCAAATAAACGTTTATCTATTTTGTTATTTTTTCATAAAACCAACTTTTTTGTTTATTAATTCAATAATTTTCTTCTTTCAATTTTATTACTCTTATTTTATTTTCAGAATTTTAAATTTGGTACTTGATTTGGGGATTTTAATTTATTTTTTTCTAGTTTTTTTTTTCAGTTACATGTCTAAGTCATTGATCTTCTATTTCTTTATTTTGTGCAAGTAAGCATCTAGAGATATAATGCTTCCCCTAATATCTGTTTTGACTGCATCCTATAAATTTCAGTATGTTGTCTCATTATTTTCTTTCTCTTGGATGAAAATATCTATTGTGTTTATTATTTTTTTTCGCCCACTCTTTCTTTAGTATTAGTTTAGTTAATTTCCAATTAATTTTTGGTATATTTTCCCCTGGCCTTTTATTGCATGTAATTTTATTGCATCATGATTTGAAAAATACAATTACTTTTTATATTTGCATTTGATTTTGAGATTTTTTTGCCCTAACATATAGTCAATTTTTGTATAAGTTCCATATACTGTTGAGAAAAAAAGTATATACCTTTCTGTCTACATTCAATTTTCTCCAAAGGTCTATCATACTTAACTTTTCTAGAATTCTATTTACCTCCTTTGCTATTTTTTTTTCTTTCAAACTACTCTAGGATCATTTTCAAGAAAACCCCAAATGGGGTATTAAAGGGTTCACCTCAAGTGAAACAGATGAACAACATAAATAACTTAAATTTCATCTGAGAACTCCCTGTTCAGATTCTTTGATCATTTGGCAATTAGGGAATGACTAATATTTTCATAAGTTTGACTCACTTTATATTTCAGAAAATTTACCAGGGAAATTTGCTGTAAAATTTCTCCCCAGTTTCCTGCTTTCGTCCTCATCTTGACTATACTGGCTTTATGCTAAAAATAATTTATTGTAATATAATTATCCATTTTACTTGCCATGATATTGTTTTTCTTTATCCATGGAACTAACAGGAAACATTTTTCATTCTTCCTTAATTTGCTTATGATATCACCCCGTAGATATAAATCATGTCTCCATTTTGACCTTATCTTGATATGGAGTGCAAAATATTAATCTATACCTAGTTTTTATCCAACAAAATTTTTCACAAATAATGAGTTTTTGTACCAAAAGATCTCTTGATTTAGAAAATGGTAGATTACTATGATAATTTATTGCTATGTATCATATTCTTGATCTATTCCCCTATCCACCACTTTATTTTTTATTCATTAACTTTTTCATGATTAGTATATTAAAGTTGAAAATCTGATACCTGTAAGCTTGCCTTGCTTTACAATGCTTTTCATTCTTTCCTTTGACATTTTTGACCTTTTGAAATTATATTTTATCTCTGGGTTGGTATACACTGGATATATAAAGTAACTTAAGGAGAACTGTCATTTCAACATATTGGCTTGTTTTATCCATTAGTTTTGTTTGTTTTTTAATTGTATCCATCTACTTCTTTAGTTTATCTTGGCAAGTAGACTGCTAAGTATTTTAAACTTTCAGCTATTATTTTAAGTAGAGTTTATTTTTTAAATCTCTTCCTATTGAATTTTATTGGCAATATATAGAACTATCAGTGATTTATGGGAGATCATTTTATATTCTGCAACTTTGTTAAAATTGTTAATTGTTTCAACTAGGTTTTTAGGTGATTCTCATTCTCTAAGTATACCATCATAGTATCTACACACTGACATTTTTTGTTTCTGCATTGTCTAATTTTTTCAATTTATTTTCTGTTATATGCTATATCTAGCATTTCTAGTAGAATATTAAATAATAGTAGTGATAAAGGCCATACTTGCTTCACCCCTGAACTCATTGAGAAGTTTTCTAGTTTATCATCATTTCAGATGATGCTTATCCATGCCTCTAGTTATACATGACATCATTTTAATTGAAGCTCCACTTACTCCTATGCTTTCTAGTTTTGTTATTTGTTTTTATTTTTAATGGGAATGAACTTTGCATTTTGTCAAAAAACTTTTCCTGCATTATTGAAATTATAATATGTTTTTAAAAAAATATATTTATTTTTGATGTGGTCAACTATGCTCATAATTTCCTAATATTGTACTTGCCCTTATTTTTCATTTAAATCTTACCTGCTCATTTTTTATGATCTTTCTGATGTATTGCAGTAAAGTCCATGCAAATATTTTAATTAAAAATGTTTTGCAGCAATACTCATTGGGGGAAAATGGTCTGTACATTTTTTTCTATATATATATTTTGCTCTACCTTGTTTAAATATTAGGACCATATTTGTGTCATAAAAAGAATAAAGTAGGACACCTTTGCTAATCAACATCTCCCCTCCCCAATTTTTTATGTAATAATGGAATTCATTATTCTTTAAATGCATGGAAAACTCACTTGTAAATCTATCTGGTTCTAAAGAATTGTTTTTAGGAAGCTCATTTATTATTTATTGATGTAATTTTTCTAACATATTGTTATATAAGAACTTTATTTCTTCTTCTGTTAGTTTGAGCAATCTGTATTTTTCCTAAATATTGCTATCACTTACATCATCAGATGTATTTTTATAAAGTTGGGCAGCAGAGTCCTTAATGACTGCTTTTATTTTCATTAGTGATACATTTAGCCTTTTCAGTTTTGACTCTGGAAATTGATTTCTTTTTTTTTAAATAAATACCAATTAATACATATATATATATATATGTACATATACAGAGATATATAGATATATGTATTAATTTGTATTTATATATATATATATATATATATATATATATATATAATGAAACCAGCTTCTCATTTTATTCATTAATATATTGTTATTGTGGTTGTGGTTGTTTTAGTTGTCTATTTTATTGATCTCTTTTTGATTTTCAGGATTTTTCATGTTGATTTTACACTTGAGATTTTATTTATATATTTACTCATTTATCTATTTTTTAGCATTTATAAATTGCATGCCAAGTTCATTGATTTTTTTATTCATTTATTGGTACAATCTTTAGAGATAAATTTTTACTAAGTTTTGCCTTGGATTCTCACAAATTTGGAATATTGTCTCATTTTTTAACATCCTTTAAAATGAAATTATTAATTGATTCTATAATTTATTCTTTCACCCACTCATACTGTGACTACATGATGTTAGCATTATTTCTTAATGGTTGCTTGCTGGATTTTCTCCTCAATCTGGTGCTCTGCAATTTGGTTATAATATTTGTGTGAGTTTCTATTCTGGGGTCTCCTTCAGGAGGTATTTAGTAGACTCTTTTATTTTTATATTTTTGCACTTAATGTATTTTCTCCCAATAAAGTATAAAGATAGTTTTCAACATTCATTTTTGTAAGATTTTGAGTTTCAATTTTTTTTCTTTTTCTTCTTTCCCCACCTCACTCCAAGGCATCAAGCAATCTATTTGGTGGATTCTTTCCATTTCTATTTTACATTCTAGCTCTATGATATTATGACGTTAACCGTGATAAATTCTTGAAAAATAATGCCTAAGCAACTCATCCCTCCCCCTTTCTCTCTCTCTATCTTTCTCTGTATCTCTTTCTCTGTCTCTGTCTCTGTCTCTCCCTCTCTCTCTCTGTGTCTCTCTCTCTAATATAGCCCAATTTTCTTAAATCATTTTTCCTCAATCTATTTTCTAGTTAAATTGTTTTTCAAATGAAATATTTCATATTTTTCCCATTATGTTTATTTTGTTTAATGGATCTCGATGCTTCATGGAATCATTAACATCACTTTCTCAATTTTAGTTTTTAAGGAATTATTTTCTTCAGTGAGATTAGTTATTTCTTTAAATATTTGGTCAATTCTGCTTTTTAAGGGATTTTATTTTTTAAAAAGATTTTTTTTTATTTTCAAAACATCTGCACAGATAATTTTGAACATTCACTTTTGTAAAATCTCGTGTTCCAAATATTTTTTTTCCTTCCCTTCCTTTCACCCCATCCCCTTGATAGGAAATAATTCAGTACATGTTAAACATGTACAATTCTTTTCATATGTACACAATTATCATGCTAAGACATTCTCTTTAGTGACTTTTGTGCTTCTTTTAATTTTGGCTAATTCTGATCTTTAAGATGTTATTTCTTCAGCGTTATTTGTGTGTCTTTGACCAAACTGTTAACTCTCTTTTGAGAATTTCCTCACTACACCCTTATTTATTTTCTGAATTAAGTTGTTTAGAGGTAATGTTAGTAGAATTTACTTGAGTTACTGCCAGTATTCCACTCCCTTGGTTCTGCTCTCAGAAATAATGAAATGTTCAAGAAATACTGTAGAAGGGGGTAAGAGGCAGCCCCAAATTGAACCCACAGGTACTACATTTGTTCAATTTAGCCTTTTTTTGACCTATGTGTCTTATTAAATAAAACTTTAAAAATGATCTGTACCTTGTGTTAAATTTCTGAAGTTCATAATCACTTAGAATTAAATTTTTAGTAAGGGCTGCATAAGAGCAAAATTCAGAATTTGTGAAATTTATTATGAACTAATTAATTGTAGACTTTCAATTTTGTTAGTATATGAAATAATTTTCATTATATTCTCCTTTTTTTGGTAAAAAAAGGCCAGTGAAATATAGTTCCTTCTGCAACATGAAAATTTATATTAGAATTCATTTTCAATTAAATAGACATTGTTTCAGTCTATTTTATTTGGTAGGTACTGTCCCAAATGTTGGGGACAGAGAAGGAAAAAAAAAACAGATACTTTTCCCTTTCCTCATGGAATTTATTTAAATCAATTAATTCTTTTTCTAGAAACACTTCACATTCACAATCATTTCTTATTGAACATTAAAGATGATTACTGCAGAGCCATATTCTCTACTATAATTGCTTGTTTTTCCTAAGCTAATCTTTTTTGGATATCTTTCTTAGAGAGTGAGTCTAGAAAGCTGAGTAATCTGTTACCACTGAATTGGAAGTTCCAAAGTGTACAGTATCACAGGAATCACAGAATTTTACCAGAGAAAATCCAACTTGCAGCTGCAAGAAATTAAATGGTTGTTTCTCAAGAACACCCTTTATTTAAACACTGTAATTATTTCCCATTGAATCTTAGAAGAATATCAGATTTCAAACCAAGGATTAGAAATGTAAAATAAATAAACATTTCTTTTAAACAGCCAAAATTCCTGCCCCAAACACTTCTGGAATAAATACGTATTGGTATTACTTTTTGGTGTGTGTTATCCCTTCCTGAGACATACTACCACCTGATTTTCACACCTGGTATGAATACACAGTTGTACAGAAGCTGAAGTTTGAGGCCCCACTGGGCTAAGTTATGTTGATTCAATGGCATCAGATATTTTGCTTCTGAAATGCAGCCTCTCTTAGGATTTTCAGGGCAACAGGGGTAAACATTATGCCATCTGTCTAATTACTCTATGTACTTTTCCTTCCTTTAACTTTAAAGAGAGAAGCAAAAATCAGTATAAAATCAGAAAACAGATTACTCTGAATGAAATTAGCAAATAAAAATTCATCTGTTGTTTATGCCGGAAATTTTTAAGAAATCAATTCTCCAGCACTGTAATTTAAATCAGAACTAAAATTGTGGGTCCTCTCAAAATGAGAACTTTCTGGGATTTGTATAAAATGTCAAGTTGGATTTATGTTAAAAGAAAAAAAGTAGACAGCTTCCTTTAGGATTTTATAATTTCCTTTTAATGGAAATAAATTCAGCAGCTCATAGAAATCATATCCAATGAGAAGATCCATAGCTTTGTCATGGTATTTCCAAATTGCCTTAGCTTACAAACAACATATATGCTTCTTCCCCCCTTAAATGTAATATGGTTACTTAACAGGGTTAAATAGAATGATGCTATACTTGAAGAAGACAGAGGTCCAAATCTGATTTCAACATTGTGTTGTTTTATTGCACTAGCTAAATTACTCAACCTCCATCAGTCACAAGTTGTTTTATTATTAAAGTAGAAAAATGTAGAATATGTATTTCATAAGATTAAAGTAAGGATCAATTTACTGCTATGTAAAAAAGGCTTTGTAGAAGTTAAAATACTGTATAAGTATCCATTATCATCATAATTTAATTTTGTTTTATGAGAGAAATCTTATAGGATTTTAATATTTTTGTCTGCCAGGATTTGAATTGGAATATAAGATAAGTTTTAAATAATGTTTTCAATATTCATTTAATAAGTAATATTATATAGAGAGTCTCCAGCCCTAACAACAAATACTTTTAAGCCCCATAGACTAAATAAAACAGACACAAATAAATATGATACGATAAAAATAATAAATTGACAAGAAAAGTATAATAAAAAGTGATAATACAATATATGTGTATATGCATGTATGTATGTAAAGACAAAAATATTTAGATATAAATTATAAAGTTCTCCAAATCTTAAAGCAATCTAAGGTTTTAATAGCTTAAAACTATTCAAAGACATTTAAGTTACCCTGTATGAAGACATGTGTGTGTGTGGTGTGTGTGTGTGTGCATGTGAGTATATTTTAGGAAATCCTAAAAAAAACTGTCACTGAGAAAAGGATTTGAGCTTTATCATGAATGATAGACACAGTTTCAAAAAACAAAGAAAAGATAATCCTCCATTCATAAGAAACAGTAATAACAAATGTCCCAAAGAGGCAACACAGAGTTTACTTGTGGAACCATGTTTGTAGAGGCTAAATTATTTTAAGTATATTAGTCTGAGTTATTGTAATCTGAAATAAGGTTAAATAATTGGGTTGGAAGCAGAATTGCAAGAGCATTCAACGTTATACCTAATATTGTAATGAGTTTAGGAAAAGTGAGAAGAAAGAAAAGATAGTTGCAATTTGTACGTAAGAGGTTATCTATTATAGGACAATTAGCTCAGTAGAGGAATAAGGGAAGGGGAAGAAGGTAGGTAGCAAGTGCTTGATAAGTGATAGATTAATGTAGAAATGTATGTACCACAATAGGCACTATTTTCTATGAATTTGGTGAAAGGGAGGAAAAGTAGGATAACTGAGGCAATGTAGAAAAGGCTAACAAAGGTCTTATGGGAAGGATAAATAATATATTTGAAAAGAGAGATGTAGTAATATAGCAAATAGCAATGTTTTTAAATAATAGCTTTTTATAAGCAAAATATATGCAAAGATAGTTTTCAATTCTCCCTTGCAAAACCTTGTATTCCAAATTGTTCTCCCATCCTTCCTCCTATCCTCTCCCCTAGACAGAAAGTAATTCATTATGTTTTACACCTGTACAATTTTTCTAAATATATTTCCACATTTATTGTGCTGCATGAGAAAAATCAGATCAAAATAGAAAAAAAAGAAAAAAATGAAAAGCAAGCACACAACAAAAAAGTGAATCCAAAAAACTATGCTGTTATCCATATTCAGTTCTGACAGTCCCTTTCTGAATGAAGATGGCTCTTTCCATCACAAATCTTTTGAAATTGGCCTGAATCACCTCATTGATGAAAAGAACCACATCCATCAGAATTGATCGTTATGTAATCTTCATGTTGCTTCGCACAGTCTTCTCTTGCTTCTACTCCCTTCACTTAGCATCAGCTCATGTAAGTCTCTCCAGGCCTCTCTGAAATCATAATGTTGGTCGTTTTTTACAGAACCATAATATTCCGTGACATTCGTATAACATATTTTATTCAGCCATTCTCCAATTGATGGGCATCCACTCAGTTTCCAGTTCCTTGCCACTACAAAAAGGGCTGCCATAAACATTTTTGCACAGGTGGGTCCCTTTCCCATTTTTGTGATCTCTTTGGGATATAGGCCCAGTAGAGACACTGCTGGATTGAAGTGTATGCACAGTTTGATAGCCCTTTGGACATAATTCTAAATTGCTCTCCAGAATGTTTGGATCCGTTCACAACTGCACCAACAATGTATTAGTGTCCCAGGTTTACTATACTCTCTCCAACATTTATAATTACATTTTTCAGTCATCTTAGCCGATCTGATCAATATGTAGTGGTATCTCAGAATTTACTTAATTTGCATTTCTCTGATCAGTAGTGATTTAGACAATTAAAAACATTTTCAATAAAAATAGGATTAGACAGAGCACACATGCACAGAATCAGAGACAAAGACAGATAAAAAGAAAATATAATTGTTATAGCATAGTCAAGAGGGGAAGAGATAGAAAAAAATACAAATAGAAAAATTAATCTTTAAAATGTAGAGCTCTGGGGCAGCTAGTTGGTGTAGTAGATAGAGCAGCAGCCCTGAAGTCAGGAAGACCTGAGTTCAAATTTGATCTCAGACACTTAACACTTCTGAAGCAATTCACTTAACCCCAACTGCCTCAGAGGAAAAAAAAAAAAAAGTAGAGGTTTGCTTTTTGACCAGAGGAAGTTTGAATAGGTCAGGAAATGGGTGAACAGTCTGAATATTCTTGTTCTGTTAAGCTATAAAGCTGAGCAAACAAGTTATATAACTTCAAGTGTGTAAATAGGGGATATCATTAACTGAAACTGTCACCTTGATGGTATCTTGATGAAGTTTTGGGTGAATATAAATTATAATAACAATAATAATAACTAGCATTTATAAAAATTGACTATGTCCCAAGTACTGTACTAAGAAATCAAACAGAAGTTAGGTGACAGGCTGAATTTGAACTAAGATTCACCTCACTTTACAAACAGTAATTTAATTTTAAAAAATTGTGGACTCAGTTGAGGTTGAAAAGAATGAATTATATATAACCTGGGAGAATTTAGTGTAACTTTCTGCATTTTTTGAATCTAATGGATTAAGTGATTTAGCAGGAGAATAAGTCAAATCATATTTTACAATTTTTCTTCCATAAAAGAATTGCCTCAAAATCTGTCCTAGGATTGGGCTGAAATTCCGTGCCTGAGGATATAATACATACCTAGGATTTGTGGCTTTTGCTTTTGTTGTTGTTGTTGTTGTTGTTTGTTTGTTTGTTTGAGATTGAGTCTCTTTATTTCTTCCAGGCTACAAATACTACAACTACCCATACATAGATCATAATAATGACAGTTTTATTTTAAATACAAGATTTAAAAATAACTTTAACCTGCTTTTCGTTGATCTCAGTTGATTTACTGCCTCTCTATGCAGTATGGTGACCTTCTTATTTCCTAAGGTTCACCAATAAATTGTAGAATTAGTATAGACAACAGCTGGACATTATTCCTAATCAGCTCAGAACTCCTGAACTAAAATGATTGGTCATCTTTAATCTCCTCAGTGACATGTACAGCAGGATATCAACTACAATAATATGCTGAAATTTATGGACAGATATTACCAGAGGCATAGCCAAAGAGAGACAGGTCTGTGGAACTGAGTCAGAATTCTGGAACTCAGGGGGAAAAGTAGCAAAAAAAATTGTTGCTTCATTGAGGAAAGAAAGAATAATATGTAATTAGCTCAGGAAGATACTTTGGGATCAGTGTCTGAGGGTCTGTAACGCCCAAAGAATTACTTGTATTTTGAGCTAGAGATAAAAGAGATTACTTAGGCTTTTTGAACACCAGGATTGAAATAATCACACCCAGATTTTAGAAATGTGAATGTAGTGACTGTGGGGAGAATGAGTTGGCAATGAGAGGGATGTAAATCATAGTGATTAATTGGGGGCTTTGAATAATATTTTAAATCTAAAATATTTATTGAAATAAATAAAATTTAAAAATATTTTAAATATTAGAAAATATTTTAAATAAAATTTAAATAATAAAATATTTTAAAATAAAAAATTTAAATATTAAAATTATATTTTAAATAAATGAAAAAATAAAAAGGTTATGAGGGCTGAAGTAGCATAGATGTGGTATGAATGCAGACAGGAAATATGTATGAAAGATGCTAAAGAGATATAATAAACAATGCTTGGCAAATCATTCAGTATAAATGGTGAGCCTCAATAAAAACTGTGAGATAAATCCTAGGCAACTGAAAAAAAGGTTATCTTTGCAGAAGTAGAAAAGGAGTTGGATTTTGGGGACACCTATTTTTTACTGGATCTCAGGAGAATTTGATCCTGGATTGGTAATATTTGTGAATGATACACATAAGGAAGTTAAACGAATACAATGAGAATAATGAGATCACACAGAAAGAGAATGTATAAAGCAAAGTCCCAAGCCTTCTACATAAATACATAAAAGATGAAGAATAGATAATGAGCATGACAATAAGACGGAAAAGTAGTAATATATTCATTGAATTCCTAGGGAGGAGAGAGTATTCTAAAGGATCAGGGAGTTAATAATATCAAAAACACTTTAGAGAGATTTGGAAGAAAAAGGATTAATATAAACACCACTGGATTTAATTATCAAAGATCATTGGTGATCTTAGACAAAGTTGTGCTAGTGAGGGATGGAGATCAAAACCAAATTATAATAATGTAAAAAGTGAGAGGGTGGTGAAGAACAATAGTGAGAGCTTTAAAAAATTTGAGCATCAAACGAGGAACATATATATATATATATATGTAAATGATAGCATGCTAGCCAACAGATAATAGAGTATAGTGATAGTGTTTTGAGGGATGGGAGAAATCTAGGCATATTTGCAGTCAGCAAGAAGGAAGCTGATGAATATGAGGAAGTTGAGAATTAAAGTTGAAATAATTGTATTAGATACCTCTTGAAGGAGATAGCTAGGGTTTGTTTTGGAAATAGACTTTTAGAAGCAATGTTATGTCATAATATTTTTTTTTAAATCTAAGAGAATATCTGCAATATAGTGGATTGGGTTCTGTATTTCAAATTAAAGTATTGAATTTGGAGCTTTAAAAATTGTGACTTTAAGCAAATCACTTAAATACTTCTAAGACTGCATTTTCTTCATTGATGAAATCATGTAGTTGATTTGAATTGCATCCAAATTTGCTTCCAGCTCTAAATCTATGATTTTCAGCTAAAAGGTACAAAAATAAAGTTACCTAGTGAAGCATGAGGTTGAGTTTTTTTCTTGGGATTAGGTCGGTAAACATTCACACAGCTTAACAGGAATCAAATGTATAAATGAAAATTGAAGCTTTGTTCCAGTGTGAAAAAAAATCAAATATTGCTATGGAAAGTATCCATGAAGATACTTGAATATAGAGACAAGAAAACAACACATTTTTATTGATTTGAAAAGGCATGAGATAGCATGTATCAGCAAGGATTATTTTACACCCCCCCCACCAAGAGTGTTTTAGTCCACCAAAAGTTAAGAGCAATCATTGTTCTAGACTTAATCAAGAATGCAAAAAGCACAGCTCTGGCTAACAGTTCACTCAAACTTTTTTTTTTTCCCTGAGAAAAGTATTTTGATCCCACCCATTCAACTGTGCTTTATAAGAAAAAGAAAGTTAGAGCAGAAGAAAAAGGTCTAATTACAAATGTCATGCAAAAGCAGCAAATATCTGATTTCAAGAGATGTTTGATCTAATACTTGAATAAGATCTACTTCATCTAAACAGTAGAATTGTCCCAGTGATTTAATTTCAGATTAAAAAGAAAAGAGAGAAAGGCATTAAAGGCATATGTCAGAATTATCAGTACATTTCAAGGGACAGATGGATAGTTTCTGATTTACATAAGAAGAAATTATGAATGAGAATAATGACATTGCAATTAGGAAGCTGTTTTAAAAATTGGAAAATACAAGATGAGCTATACAAAAGTTTTAGAATGTGGCAATTGTCCCAGCTTTGATTCATTGGACATATGCGCTCATCATGGGTTGAGAACAACTTAGTTGCTGACATCAGGATTGAGAAAGACCTTGGGAATTGAAGGGAGCTTCACTTATCCTTAAAAATCCTGATTCTGAGAGACATTAGAGAGGTTTCCTTCATTTTTGAGCTATGTCACATTCAGATATTTCTCTCATATAGACTTTCTCTGAAAGGGTCAACCAAATCTTAAATGACTATAACAAGATGAAGTAAAATTCAATTGTTCAACATATATGAACACATCATATCTAACCACAATCAGTTTTTTTTTTAATTTTTCTTTAATTCTATTTTTGCCCTTTAAATGATTAGAATTTCAGATACAGTCTTCTGAGAATTATCTGATCATCTGACTGAAAGCTTGTTAATAAAAACAAAACAATGCCCAAGTTTGACAGTTATGGGAATTGATTTACCACTTTTCTGCCTATCTGAACTTGGTTTGAAAAGGAAGTTCAAGAAAATCTGACCTTTAAAATACTGATATTATATGCAGTAGTGATGAAAGGATTGTAAATGACAATTATTGTAGCATTTCTCTATTAGCTCTTTGGTTGACTAATATAGACTGTGAAATAAAAGGTATCAATCATGTAATTCAGTTTTCATGTGGAATCTCCAAGTAATAATGAGATTCTCTATTGAGTATCTAAGAAATATAGTATCCTGATCATTATATGTTTTTGACTTGATCCATGTAATTACACGGATTTCAAACATTAGTATTGAATTTAAAGTCGATTTTTAATGTTTTCATATGACCCCAAATTTTATATTATACCTTTAAGTTCTATCTTTGTAATTCAGCATGATTATAAACAATAAACATTCATTTTCTTGGGCTCTGCAATATACATTATACAAAATTGATCATAATTAATCGAAGGAAATTAAAGAAAATGGAAACACTAATACATCTGGACAGAAACAGGTACAAGATAATTAGTTATATGTTACTAATCTAGCTCTATATATGGCACGGAAACTAAAAAGGAATAAATTTGTTTTGGGGTAATTATATCTATAAGTAGACGTAGATTATTTAAAAGACAATAACACTGAAACAATTCTCCGTGTCCCTTTAGTATGCACAGTAACTAATGTTTAGAATTCCATGATCTTTGGAGATTTTATTGTTTATTGTTGTTGTTTTTGGAAATCTTTGGGATATGTTGGAAATTGAACTGTTCTTAGAGTTAGAAGACATATGTGTGTGTGTATGTATATATATATATATATATGTATACATACATATATATATATATACACACACCTACCCCATGCATACATGTACATATCTACCTACATTTATAGACACACAAAACACACATATATATGTATATATGTATATATCCACAAAGATATTGATCTTATATATATATATATGTATCATATATATGTGTTTGTGTGTGCTTATGTATATGTGTAATTTTTTCTGACCCATAACAAATTATATAATGGAAGGCATTTCACAATTTCTCACAATCTCAGTTGCCTCATCCATAATATGGTATTAGAAACACTTGCATTGACTATTTAACAGGGAAAAAACTATGTAAAACATGTTATGATAATAGTAATAATTATGGACAACAGTTACTTTTTGGATTTTCTTAGTTGCAAAGAATCACCAAATCCTAAATAAAATATTTATTAAGAAAAGTGATAGATAAGAGCTAGGCAGATGGCTCAGACAAAGGAAGAGAAAAAGAATTTACTAAGTACATTCCATGTGCAGGTGCTGGGCTAAATGATTTACAATTATTATTTCTAATTATCACGATGCCACTGGAAAGTCAATATTAATATTATCCCCATTTATATTTGAGAAAATTGAGGTAGGAAGAAATCAAATTACTTGGCCAGCTTTTAAAAGTCTAAGGCTGGGTTTTTAATTGAGTAATCTAGATTAATCTAGGTAATCCATGTCTAGTGATCTTCACATTGTGTCACTTGGCATACACACAGACAGGTAGATGATAGTATAAACTAAAACTGAAGCTTTAAGTTAATATATCAGCACTTATACATTTTCTTGAAAAATTACTTTCAGTTCAGATTGGTCAAGATACTTCATTTCGTTCCTAATTTTATCTGTGATATGACCATAAAAGAGCTTGTGTTTCCTCCCTGACAGAATAAAAAAATGAGGAAATCTGCAATGGATGTAAATCATTAATATAGCCATTGAGAATAATTTATTTTCATGGAATCTCTAAATGTGAAAGAGATCTACCAAAGGAGACTTTCTTCATTGAATGAGAGTAAAAGAGAAAATAATTTATATAATATGCAATTGACTTATTTGTCAATTTGTTTTCAAATTGTATATATGAAAAATAGAAAAGAAAATTTATTACATTGGATATAGTTTTGAGAAGTTTCTGAATATCCCTTGAAATTTTGTTAATGATAGATTAGTAACTCATCAAAAAGAGAATAAATGTTCATTTCAAATAATCAAAATTTTGATTAAATAGATTCATATGTCAAAAATTTACCACAATATATAAATCTTACACATGCTACTTGAAAACATTCAGAAAGTTTATTAAATTAGAAAGAAAAAAGTAAACAGATAAAATATCAAAAGAAGGATAATTATCCTTGTTATCTCTTTTGAATTTTTTATATTTATGCTTTTTTAAATTTGTGATTTTGTCTCAAAAATTATATGGTACTTTGTTATTTTTTCCCATTTTCTTATAGATATGTATATGAGTTAGGACAAGTCTCTTAAGTTCTCATTTACACAAAACTTTAAATTGAAAGTAACTAGTTGACCTGAATTAATGGAGAGTTTATTAAATTGATGAAATCACAGACATGATATATTGAGAACAGAGAAATTTATGTAAAACTCAGGTTCTCTGCTAAGAGATGGACTCATTTTTGGTAGGAGCCATGATTTCTACTCATTCTCCCTTACATAAAGATTAATAGCATGCTCTCTTATAGATAAGATGTAAGTGATCAAAAAGTTGGTTGAATGAATGAATTATAGAGGGAGTATAGGAAACATAAGTATAATTGTCTTAAATTTGTAAATAAATTATATAGACTTGTCTGACTCTATGGAACATTACAATTAGGTCATTTAATCCTATTTTAAATGACAAAACCTTTAAAAATATATTAGATTTGGAAGCAAACTTAGCATAAAATTTCCTCAGTTAAAAATGCTTTAATGGATAGTTTTAACTGTGTGAAAAGCAGCCTAATGAAAATCCTTTCACAGTCTTTCCTTGACTACAGAATTTGGTTGTGTTAGAAAATAACAGGATTTTAGTTATGAAAGAAGTTATTCAGAAAAATGTAGTTAATGATCCATAAAGACTGGTGTTATTGAAGAGAACAGGGGATGAATGAAGGTTTTGCATTAATTATTAGGGCAATATATGTGGATAATGAAACAATAAAACTTTTGAGATGGGTATTTGTTTAAGCAAAACACAGTAGCATAGATAAATAGTTTATTGTGTAGTTCAATCAAGTTATAAAGAATTCTTTCAGATTCAGGAGGATTGCCTGTGACCAACATAAATGAGATATCTTTAAATATATATATATATATATATATATGTATATGCATACATATATTTTCTAAGGCATCATTCAATTTTACAGTTGTTTATAACAGCCCAGAAAATTTTTCAAAGAAGCAAGAATATAAGAAAAAAATGTTTAAAGGAAAAAGAAAGCAAAGAAAATGGAATGTCCATTTTCTAGGAAATGGGGATTGCAGATCTTGGAAACAAAAGATTAGACAGAGTTTTCAATTCATTAAAATTGAATTAAATTTAATTTAGTACATATTTATTAAATTCCTTGAGAAAGAAAATGGAAAACTACTGCAGTACTTTTGCCAAGAAAATCCCAAATAGGATCATGAAGAGTCAGGACTGAACATGATTGAACAACAATAATAACAACAAAACTTATCATCTTACTTATATCCTGATGGATATAAGAATGTACTCTTGAGTCCCAAATTCCATTGTTATAGGATTCTCTCCTTATTGGTGGAGGTCAATACCCTGTGCTAGGGTAAAGTCTCCTTCTTGGTGGAGGTCAATGCCTTATGTTTCAGTCAAGAGTTGGGTGGAGTTGGCAAGAGAGAAGATTCATTGTTCATCAAGTCTGAGAATCTCACTCAAATTAGAATAAATCCTATGAAAAATACAAACAAAAAATAATATATACAATTGAATACTACAGATAAACTTTTTGAAGTTTCATTTAATGTGAGAAATAGACATACTCTTTTGCGATTCTATTTAGAAGACACCAATTGTTGTGGAAAAAAACAAACAAGAAAACTGGTAAATCCCATTAGCTAATGTAATAAAAAAGAAAGGATCAGAAGACCCTTGAAACAGAAGAAATCACAACAATACTTTAAGAAATAAGAAAAAAAAGGAATATGAGAAACTACCAAATTGTTTTATTCTAAAAAAAAAGAAAACAGAAAAAAGATAGAAATATATGTAAAATATATAAAAAGCCCAAATGAATAGAGGATTATATAGACACTTTAAGTAACCCAAGCTCAAAAAAGGAAATATAATTAATTTCACAGGAACTGCTAAGGTGTTAAAAATGCTTTTAAAAAATGATACAGAAGAATTCACAGGAAAATTCTGTTTTTTAAAAAATAAATTGCAATTGTCCTACACAAATCATTTTCAAAACATGAAAAAGAAACACTATACCTGACTGCTTTAGTGAGGCAAATACAATCTTCATACCCCAAAAGAGGACAGTATGAGGATAAAGCACAGAGGTAGGATTACATTCCAATATCCCTCATAATTGTCAATTAAATAATTTCAAATACAATCTTTTCCAATATATTATTTGGCAATTTATCCCCAAAATAATTCCTTATATCCAAATTCAATTTATACCAGATGTGCCAGGATATTAGAAACACATTGAATATTATATGTCACAATAAAAACAAATAAACCTCAATATAGAGATAATATGTGCACATTTCTACACAAATATGTATATTTGATTGCATAAATTTGAAAATCTATTCAGAAAAAGTAAAGGCATAAATGTTAAAAAGGTCAGTTGTCAGGACAAAAATCATATCAATTTTCTCAGAGAATATTTGGGATATTTCCAAAATGTATATATATATTTATGTATACATATATACATATACTCTGTATGTATTTGTGTATGAATATCTACATATTTCTGTCTAGATATGTATATGTATGGGAAGAAATTCAAACTTGTTTTTTAGCAATCATATGAGCTAATTCTACAAGTGAGTAATAAAAACAGAAATGCAAATCAAATCAGCCTTGACATCTCACCTCATACTTCAAAAATTGCTAAATATGGCAAAAGATGAAAAGATGTAATGTTGGAAGAGTTATGAAAATAGAGGAACCCTAGTGAACATTTTTGTTGGAACTATGAATTAAGCATAATTGAAAGCAATTTAGAATTTATAATGTAATGCCAAAATGTATCAACTGACCCAGACATGTCATTATTAACCATGGAGTGTACTGCAAAGTAATTCATAAAAATAAAGCCGCTATATATTGTAAATTATTTGTAGCAGCATACTAAATAATTAAAACAAAATAGAAAGTCACCAATTGAGATATTTATTTAAAAATGTGGTATATGAATACATATAAGTCCATAAATATATAAATCAAGAAGACTAGATATGACCCAATTGACCAACAATAAGTTCCCAGTCAACCCAATTGATCACTATGTGGACCCTTATTAACTCAGAATGAATGTCAATAGAAACGGTTTTTCCTTTGTCCAGAAATACTGAGTATCTTTCCCTCTTGGTTGGATTTTTTTTTAAATCTAGATAAAAGAGGTCATTTTTGTCTCCATTTTTTGTTACCAACATTAATAACTGAATGGGGGTTGCCTCAGTAAAATTGAGATCTGTTAAAGACCTTAGCCTAAATAGATCACAGTCTCCCACTACATCTAGAGAATCTAAAAAATAACATCCTACTGACAGAGGAGGAAAACAACATTTCTAAAAGGTTCACTCACCTTGTCCTTCACCACTTCCCCATTCCTTCTACTCCACAAGGGAATCTATCCATATATTTCTGTTCTGGGATTCACTCAACAATTAGAGACAAAAACGGGAATTAGAATAATTTGTAGTACTCAGAGAGAAAACTTCATTTGAGAAAATATGCTATTTTGAACAGCCTTCTGAAAGAGAAGGGGAAATGGAGCTTCTCAAAACAAATATCATTCAGAAGTATAGGAGGGCATGAAATAGAAGAAGTGACTCCATGACAAGTGAGAGAAAATTATTATTGAAAGAACAAGGCGGGGTGTGGGGATAGCAATGAACTGCACAGTGATAGGAATTTTTTTTTTTAATTATGGAATAATGTTTCTATCTTCTGCAGTAAGTGGAATTTCTAAGAAATGATAAGGGGTGGAAGTTGAGGGTAAAGATATAAAAGAAAAAAAAAACTTTAGAAGAAGAAACTCAAAAAAGCACATTAGAATCTTAATTTTCATTAAGAAAAAAACTAATTTATGGAATAAAAATGATAATGATCATGAAAAAAAAACACATGTATAGAATGAACAAAAAAGGAAACTAATAAGGAAAGAAAAGAAAAACTTCACTTTTGGGAAAAAAAAGAGAAAATTAAATAGTTAAATTGGTGTAGAGGAGAGTGTGATTTTACTTAAGTGTGAGAAAGTAGAAAAATAGGGAAGAATTACATGTAAATTATGTCCTCTGAGCATTTTTCAGGCTAACTACCACCAATCCTTTCATCCGATGCTCATGTGATAAAATCTTGAAGTCTTTTATAATGTAAATCACCATCTTCCAGTTTTAATAATATCATTCTAAATATATTGCATACTGAAAAATAGCACTCAAGTAAGTATTTCCTCTATTTTTCCACCAGTCACTGGTAGATTATTAGCATGGTCACCTCTTGAAACTGGGTCTAATATCTCTCTTAATGTAACCTAAACATTCATGACCTTTTTTTCCTGTCACTCTGCTAATTTATGTGTAGTTTGCACTTCTGTAAACACTACAGATATTTTCTACACACACTTGTAAGACATTTTAAAATCTGAGTATGTGACTTCATAATTATCCCTCTTTATTTCAATTTTATTTTATTTGACCCAGTACTCTAATCTATGAAATCATATAGAATTCTACATCAGTCAGGACACATAATTAATTACTAGTCACAAATCTGTATCATCTCAATCACTAATTTAAAATATTTACCAGATCTCTAGAATATTCTTCTAGAGCTCACTTTCCATAATAATCTAAATGCATTAATTCCAAGTTCTTTTCTAAACTATTTTATTTTTTCCAAATACATTCAAAGACAATTTTCAACAGTCACCTTTCCAAAACCTTATGTTCCCAATTCTTCTCTCTCTCCTTCCCCTTCCCCTCTCCTGAATATAGTAAGCAATCCAATACAGGTTGAAGATGTTCAATTCTTCTACACATTTCCATATTTATTATACTTAATACTAATTTCTGATTGAATCATGTCAATTCCTCAAAATTATAACTTCCCTCACCTGAAACATGACCACCTAATATAAATAAGGTCCAGATGACCATTCACTTTAAGCACTGCTAACATAAACCATGACATTTCTAAAAAGACAAATGCATTTCTTGCAGGTATATCTCCACCACTAACCTATACTATATACATGTGTATGTATGTATATATACACACACAACCCATATATATATATACATATATATATATATATAAAGCTGCAAATAATTAATTATTCTTCAGCCATGCCCAATAATACTGTACTGAAGAGACAAATAGTTATCTTTAAATTTGAAAAAAAAATTGCACTATAAGAACTGATGTAAATCATAGGGTTTTGCTGTTTTTGATATTGTTGTTTTTAAGAATATCTTATTTTTATTGGATACTTAAAACACTGAATTGGGTCCAAAAACTTCTATGAAAAGATCATTAAAATTCAATAGCCATTATCTTCAATGAAATACTACTGTTTAATGGTTCCATACAACTGGACCTTCAACACAACTGTATCATCATTTTTTTCTCTTCCTGAAAAAGAAGAGAAGAGAAGAAGGCTGAATAAAAATAAAACTGCTGAGGATTGGAATAATTATATTTCACTTTTCAAATCTAAATTAAATCTATACTTTAAAAAAGGAGTCTTTGAAAGAAGCATTTTCCTTCCTTCTCATCTCACAGAACCAAAATTAACTTCTAATATATTTAAATTAAATGCCTTCATAAGACACTGGCTAAGCATTCTGCTTGCTACATGGCTGCCAAAAGAACAGAGATTATCAAAGGTGTCTTTCTCCAAAAACCTGAGGAAGGCTCCTATCTTTGGCAAAACTATGTCAGATTTTGTCAGGTTCTCATTTCTTCCCTTTTCTCCTTTCTTTGTAAATTTGTCACCTCCTACTCATAGCAAACTGCTAGTTCCAAAACTGTGAAGGAAAATAAATGAGTCTTAAAAGAAGGACTTATTTGTAGTGACTTTGTCCTCCAAATGACAGCTGATTCAGAATTATCTGGTTCTGATTCCTTTGTGGTGCTGACATTGTAATTTCTAAACAAAATAGTGTGAAGTGACTCAAATGTAGAAACAATATGAATGGTAATTTTAAAACTTGAGTGATTCTTTGAATGATAATGGGAAAACAATGAGGGAAATAAAGCCAGAATTCTTTTGACAATTGAACCTTTTTTACCCTTTCTGAACATCTCTTCTAAAATTGAAAATATCATGATAATATGTCTACTGGCAATTTGACATTTCTTGCTTTGAACTAAGAGGATTTCATATTCTGAAAATGAAATGTGATAGCTACACATAATGCCATTCAAAACAAGGAGAAGCATGATAGGTAGATTAGTTAGATGATAGATAGATAGATAGATAGATAGATAGATAGATAGATAGATAGATAGATAGATAGATAGAGATAGAGGGAGAGATGGATATATGGAGAGAGAGAGAGAGATGGATAGATAGATAAGTAGACAGGTTGATAATAGGTAAAAAGATGGAAAAACGGACTTGTTCATAATCATTTATCTAACAATGTAAGAGGCAAAATCTGAACCCAGGACTACATGGCTCCAAGTCCTGTGCTGTATCTGCCTCACATTTTTTTTTTTATTCTTTTCACTTCTCTTGTCTTTTCCATTTCAGTCTATCTGCAATTTTGTCTCTTCTTTCCTTGTACTTTTTGCTAGTCACACCTCTTTTTGTTTCTTACCTATTCTCATTCTCTTTCTGTAATTACCTCCCCATGTAAAATAAACAGGAAGATTAGAGGGAAATATAAAAGAAAAAAAAAAGATTTAATGGAGGATTAGTCATCACAACTTCCTTTATTCTTCTCACTGGGTTTCAGTTCATTAATTTGATTTTCAAAATTGCATACTTGTTTTGAAAAAGACCTGAACTATGTGGTTTAAACATCTTTAACAACATTTTGTATTACAGTATATTATTCATAATACATATATGTATGTATTATGAATGTTTATCATAATTATTCTATTATTCCCTGGTCCAAAGCCTGCAATCCATCTAAAGTACTTCTCCTTTTCCTCACTTAATATATCCCCTCTCCTTTCTACTCTATCTCTGTCTTAATGGTGGCTATCCCACACAAGCAGATTACATAGCATTGTCTCTTCCTTTCTGAAGTTACTAAAGAACCATGAAGTCTTTTCTTATTCCCCAATTGCTAGTGCTCTCAATCCCAAAGTACTTTGTATCTAACTTCTTTGTATATATTGATATTTATTCCATATATTTTACTATTTAAGGGGTGTTTCTCTGCCAGCAGAATGTCAATCTCTTATGAGAAACTGTTTCTTTGTACTTATATCAACACCATCTACCAAATTTCCTAGCAAAATAATGGGAATTTAATGAAGCATTAATAGGAAACAATTTAATAAGAAGTTTTGTTGATTAATTTTTTCTTAAATTCCCTCAGCAGAAAGTAAGCAAGTTTCTTAAAGACTTCCAAAGTGTTTTTGGTATGCTTTATTGAATTTTGAATCTGAGCAAAAGATGGACACAAGGAAAACAGAGAAAAAACAGAGAGGAGAGCTCATCTTCTTGTCTTCTTTTCCTATTGCAGAGCTAATATTAAGTGATTATGACGATATTCATTTGTAAATTGGCATAAACTACTGATACTAATTCTATATCATTAAAAGATGGAGAAGAAAGACCCACAAGTACAAAAATTACTTATAGCAATTCTGTTTGTGGTAGAAAATAAATGGAAAAGAAGGAGATGCCCATCACTTGTGGAATGGTTGAACAAGTTATAAGCATAATGGAATGTTATTGTTTATAAAAATGATAAGCAGGTAGATTTCAGGAAAAGTAACATAAAGATCTTCATGAACTGATGCTGGATGAAGTGAGAAGAACCAGAAAAACATTATACACAATAAGAGCAAGATTACATGATTATTAATTATGAGAGACTTAGTTCTTCTTAGCAATACTTTCATCCCAGAAAAAATCCAAGGAACTCCTGATGAAAAATGCTGTTCACAACCAGTGAAAGAATTCTGGAGTCTGAATACAGATTGAAACAAACAATTTTGAATTTTTTTCTTGTGTCCCCCCCCTTGTTTTGAGTCTTTTTTTTTCACAATATGACAAATGTGAAAATAGTTTAACTTGATTGTACATGTGTATATCGGTCTGTTTGCTGTCTCGGGGGAGGAGAGAGCCAAGAAAGAAGGGAAAAATCTGAAACTCAAAATCTTATAATTAATGTAGAAAATTCTGTTTACATATAATTGGAAAATATTATTAACTTCAAAAAGTAAAATACCAGTTGTTATTAAGAAAGATCTAATAAGGATGTAAGGTCAAGTATTAATCTAATGAAAAACAAAAAACAATAACCACAGTAGATGATCTTTTCAGGATAAGATCACAAATGACAACCAGAGGAAACAGAGCAGGAATTGTGGAATATGAATGGACTAGTATCACAGATCCAGAATCTAGACTCAGAGATCTAGAGCACTATCTCTCTGACCCATCAAAAGGATCATAGATTCAGCCCTGACTGGAAAGGATAACAGAATTTTCTTCTACAACATAATCAAGGAGTCAAAGCTTTGACTTGGAATATATAAGGTCAGTATTGGCTATATTTTATCTATGAACTCTTCTCAATATCACATACTAGGGACCTGGATATAGAACTGGGTAAGTAGATATTGTTTTTTGGTTTTTTTGTTTGTTTCTGTTTTTTTTTTCTAAATCTGTAGAATCTTCTAGCCAGCTGATAGAGATTAGGATTAAACAACATTCTACTTGAGCTACATTCTGGGATTTATTTGCAGCTGTATTCCTTAGATTCAAACTGGAGTGTAGAGATTTCAAATCCCAGTAAACTATAAAAATAACACTCTTTTCTTTTTTTTAATTTTATTTTATTTGCATAACATATGTGTGGGTAATTCTTCAACAATAACCCTTACATAGCTTTCCGTTACAAATTTTTCCCCCCAACTCCCCACCCCTCCCCTAGATGGCAGGATTTCCACTACATGTTAATTATGTTAAAATATTGGCAAATCAAATATATGTATACATATTTCCAAACTTATCATTGTTGATAACCCTCTTTTCTTGATGAGATCATATGGACTTCACTGAAAATGTATAGATTTCTAGCCTATGCTAATGATGTAATTCTTAAAGAACACATCATGGAGAACAACATGGAAAGACTTCCACTTAAGATGGGCTAGGACTATCTAAGACTATAACAATCCTGCCAAAAGTGTGCACATTCTGACCCTACTCCAATATCTCAGTGAAGTAATGTTAGATAAATGGGTAAATAAAAACAAGATCGCTTTTATAATGGTAAAGATATATAATACATAAATTCAGAAGAAGAGAATGACTTTACTATGCCTATAAATAAAACCCTCATTAAGAGAAACATAGTTTAGACATGAGATCATAAAGCATGCCCAGAAATATGAGCAGCAGTTTGTAAAATAAAAAAATGTTAAAATAATCTTATAAATACAAAAAATTCTCTAGTGGAAAACATAGGAAAAGAATTGAAAGATTTGGAGAAAAACTTAAGAGAATTAACAACTTAGTACACTATAGATAAAAAAAAAACATAAAAATATAGCCAAGAAAGGAAATGAGCATAGTTCCTATCTTCAAGGAGTGAGGGCACAAGGCTGATAAAAATATAATTTCATTAGAATACTTAGATTCGGCAAAATTCATTTTCAAATCCTACTTCATATACTTATTAAATAATCGACTGGAAAAGTCACTTAAATTATTTTTGTGTCATTTTTTTTTGTAAAATGTGGGAGTGATATGCAAAGACTGCTAAGACTTTTTATGTATTTAAATCTATTAACCTATGTTTGTACAAATATACTAAGAAATAACAATGCAAAAATAATATGAGAAAAAAGGGCATTTTAGTGACATAGGCAGTCTTGGAAAACTCATGAATGAGGTGATAACTGAGGTAACATTTGAAAGGAAATTGGATTTTGAAATAGGAAATTATATGAAGAACACCATCTAGACATAGGCAATAGTTTGTACAAAGACACAGATGTGGAAGATGGAATACCAAGAGCTAGAAACAGCTAGTATATTAGTCTGCCGGGAAAAATGAAGAAGGGCAATAAGAAATAATTTAGAAAGGAAGGAGTCCAGTTGAAGGAGTTCTTCAGGGATAATCTGAATAGTTTACATTTTGTAATAAAGACAATCAAAGATTTAAAGAAAGTGAGTGAAATTATTCGCCATACTGTACCAAAATATGATAACTGTTTTACAGAAGAGATTGAAGAGGTAATAGTTTGGAAACAGGGAACTAATTTGGAGACTTTTTAAAAGGTGGTGATGGGTATCAGAACTAAATTCAAAGCCACCCATGCATCTTCCAATTTCAGATTATGTCTTTTGTAAAATTTCAGCCTCAATATCCCTCAATTCTTACATTAGATTGGTCTGTGTATCCTGTTGTTGCTTTAATTTGTAATATGTTTGGTCAGATTTGCCTTCTTTTTTTTCCCTTATAGTGCTCTTTTCCAATTCTCACCTCAAATTAAATTATCTACTTTTAATTTACCCTTGATATGATTGACCTTAACTTTCACTTCATGTAAACATTAAGTCAGTTCATGCTAAATTGATTTCATCTCTTTTTCTTTACCCACTTTCTTTTCCAAACTGTTCATAATATAATTGTGGGGAGCTAGATAGGGCAGTGAAAAGAATGTCTGGAGTCAAGAAGATTCATCTTGAATTCAAATTTGGCCTCAGATACTTGTCTTTTATACTTTAAGCAAGTCATTTAACTTTGTTTGCCTCAATATTCTCATCTGTAAAATGAGCTGGAGAAGGAAATAGAAAACCCTCTTGTATTTTTGTCAAGAAAATCCCAAAATAATTTGGGATCACTTAGAATCAGGCACACTTGAATAACACTAACATAGTGTTATTTTTTACTAGCAACTCTAGCTGACCTGGTTCAAATCTCAACTCAACCACTTATTCTCAGAGACACATTAAGCAAATCATTTACCATTTCTGGGCACACATTTCCTCACCATTAAAATTAAAAGGTAATTTTGCATGGCCAAGTCCCTTTCTTCACAATATTTCTGATCCTATGATCATCTGATATGTGCGACTGAAAAAAATGTATATGGTATGAATAATAGACAGAAGATAGACAATACAAAAGCCACACTGGTGCTCTTATGCTATTAAAATAAATAGGAAGACATCTGGCAAATTTTCTTTAAAAGATGTAGAATCACAGAACTGGATCTAGAAGATACCATAAATATCATCCTATCCAATTCTCTAGTTTTAGAGAAAATTGAAGCCCAGAGAGTATACATGACCATGAGAGATTACATAGATAGTACATAAGAGACAAGGTATTTCAAGGATAGAGGTAAGGATTGGATAGATGAGGAAGTTTACAGGAATTGCATTTCACACTTTTGGAAAGTATGCCTACATGTATGACATTACCCATAAATGACTCAGTAAATTGTCCTTGAAGAAAAAAGGGGCTTAAATATAATTATGATTACAACAAAGGGAAACAGAAATTGTGTCTGTAGATTGAGACATTGCTTTTTCTCCATGTAGAGGCTGAGCACATTATGGAGTTGCCATGGCTGGTGTCTGGGGAAGGCTACCATATGCCATGCTGACACAATATTCCTTGAAGGTAAATTCACAGCTAACAGATGGGATCTTCTGGAATAAGTTGTTTTCTTCACACCTACCTTTCAAAAGGAAGGAGTTATGGTCATAGCCAAAGGGGAAACATGTGAAGGATTTAAAGGGAAGTCCAATGCCATTGATCAACACTAGTGAACAATACTATAAACCTATTGTAAAATGTTTATAAATTTCTGAATTCAAATGTAGTTTTTAAGTGCAGTATTTAAATGGGAACTTGTAAATGTTGTTTTTTATTACTCTTTAGATGGGTGTTGAAAAGCACTTCCAACCGAAAATATCACCTGTAATATAGTTTCTTTTTTAATATCTCACTTTGCAAAGACAATTGTAACATTTTATTTGCCTTCTTTTTTTAGTCAGTACTGAGTCACATTTTTTAATGAAATAAAATAAGACAACAAAGTCATAGTTACATGGGTTCTATTTGTCTTTCTTTCCAAGTAATTGGAAGTAGAAATGATGAACTTTGGTCAATACATTTAAGATGAGGTGACAAATAGAAAAATTTCAAAGTGTAAGAAAGATTAGCAAGAAAAGACAAATAGGAGGAAAAGAAATTTTTCTTTGAAAAGACCATTTCATTAAAATTTGCCAATTGTTGTGGCAAGAGCTAAGAAATTCAGAACTTAATTCATGATGAAAAACATATCCTCATGCTTCACTTTTCTTCATGGCTAATCTTTTTATTTCCCCTTTTTTGTCTCAGAATTAAAATTTCCCCCCTACTTTGTCTCCCTTATTCTATGTGTGAGGCCTCTTTAATTACCTCTTCTTTCCTCTCTCCTCAAAAAGTTACTCAAAATATGAATATTTCCAAAATAAAATATTTGGACAGTCAAGTAAATACATTTTCAGTTATAGAAATTGTTTTGAAAATGGCTAGTTCTGTAATAAATCAAAATTGATGAATAAATTTGAAATTCTCACTTATTCTAACTTTAAAACAAAGAAAAATTATTTGATATAAACTAATACTCCTCCTAAAAACTAGAATATACTGATTTTTCCTGAGATCTTCTTTTTTATTGTATCAGTAAACAATTGAATGGCCTAGATGAAAAACTCAGTCTAATTCTGTGAACAATTCACATGTTCCAATGAATTGTCTTGTTTCTATTTGAGATGAAGATCAGTCCTCATGGCATGGATAAAGTTGAGTTTCTGTTGTTTTTATGGAAATCATGGTGATTTCATCAAGTCCTTAGCATCCAGGTTTTCATACCTTTGCCCATTTATCTTTCACTTACAAAGATAGTTCCATGTGTTAGGTGAGAGATAAGTATCTTTCTAAATTTAATCAATGCACCTTTTCAGTGCTATAGAAGTAGGCAGCATGCAGCAATGTTGTGATGTATGGCTTAACAAAAGACGAGATATAAACTCTGCTTTCCTTTAATACGCCTTTTTGGGAGATCATTTGAATTGGTTAGAAACAGTTTTGACATGTGCTTGAAGACTATAAATGTTTCAAATGACAACTTTTAATCAGTTTGATAAATAGCAAAGGTCTATAAATGGTAGCAAATAATTTCTAAAAGTGAAAACTAATTTTCCACTCCCACTAGAAGCAAATTTGTCAACTACAGTTTTGAAGAACCAAAGCATCTGTTCTTTGATATTGTATAAACTCACTGAGTAAAATGATGTATTATTTTTTTCTGGGCGATACATTCATCTGATTTCTAATTTAGGATGTTTATGAAGCAGCAAGATAAGTTCCTCATAGAAATTTTTTCTGTAAAGACTAAAGCTCAGTTGATTAAAGTTGAAAAATTAGCATGCCTCTTTTCCCTACATTATCAGAGATTTTATCCATGCCTTAATTTTAGGATTCTCTGATTTTTTCCTCTTTTACTGGTCCCAACAAAAGATTTATAGATTTTACATTTGAGACAGATGATCTCTTTGCCCTTTGTCCACCATATTCGTTCCTTAGCTTTGACTTACAGTTAATTGCCTTTCATATTTTGTCATTCACAATTTAGAAAACCAAGTAGTTTATTCTCTCCCCAAGTACAAAATGGGAATAATAAAACTTACTACATTCCTACCATATAATTCATTTTAAAGATTAATAGTATATTGTTTGATAAGCCTTTAGGCTGATAGGCTATACTTTGATAACTAAGTATGATACTACTTTGATTTTACTTTTAGACGTCTGATTTTTTAACTATGCAAACTAATTGGAAGTTTTTATTTACTAATAATTTACTAAATAATTATTATTTACCAGTTATTCAAAACTTATGTTATCCTCCATAGTAAGTCAGAATTTTATTTGAATATATATATATATATACATATGTGTATACATGCATATATATGTACATACACACATTTATTTTTGGTGTATGTGCACATAAATGTGTGTATATATATATACTTTATATAGGTATGTTTTATTCAATTGCATGTCTCCTTGTAACATTTAATTATATACAAATATTAAATATATGTGCATGTAACACATATAGCAATACATGTTTGTAAATGTGTATATTGCACATATATGTTTAGTCATATGCATATGCAGACATTTGCACATATATTTTGTTCAATCATATAAAATCATAAGTAATATGGAATCATAGCACACATTTTATATATAGATATATGGACACATGCCTGCATGCATGCATACATACATGGCCACATACATACATACATACATACATACATACATACATACATGTATGTCCATGCACACCTCTGTGTGTGTGAGTGCATGTGTACATTGTTTATATAAAAACACAAAGTTTTAGGACCAAGAATAATAGTAGCATTGTGTGTATATTCATATGTTAATAGATGAGTAGACAGATAGATAGATGGAAGGATGGATGGATGTGTGAATCTGTAGATGAAGATATGGCTTAGTATTATTATCCTTGGTTCAGAAATTTGCTGCTGTTTTATTTAGGTCTGCCTGCTTTAACAATTTTTGACCTGGTGATCTTGGTGCCTCTGGCCATCTATTTAACTTTTCCCAGCCTAATATATTGTCCCTAGAGTGAAATGAGATAATGTAAAAAAGGATTTAAAGCTAAGAAATACAAAATAAATTAAAGATACTATCATTAGTATTAAATTATTTTAAA